>QAPF01000539.1:0-26662 GCA_004367935.1 Colletotrichum sidae | reverse complement strand
ATATATAATCTTTAGTCTTACTTAATATAGTAGTTTAATATCTAGCTAGCTTTTATTATCTTATAATAAGAATAATAGGTTTAAATCTTATAGTAAGTAATTATAACTAGTAGCTATATACTTTCTAATTATATAAACTAAGTATAAGAATTACTGCTAGCTATTAGTTCTTACTAATAGTTATAAATAGTAAGTAACTATTAATAGTTAGTAATAAGTTATTAAATTATTATAAAGAAGGAAGTATGAGGAGGCCACTAGAACTCTTATATACTAGCCTTAAATATCAGAATAATAGATATTCTAGTAATATAAAGTTTAAATATAAATATAAAACTATTTTTAAATAAGGAGAAAGCTAAGTTTAAATAGTTTTATAATAAAGTATATACCTATCAAGAGATCTTATTACTTCATATAAACTTAGTTTAATATATTTAAACTTCTACCTACTTTTAAACATACAAATTAGTAGGATTATAATAGTATTATGTTAGAAACTTATTATTTAAATAACTTAAGAGTTTAAATCTAACTTAATAGGAGAACAAATTCCTATAACTAGTGGTAGTAGTATGAATAAATTAGAAGAATAGCTACCCTTTTAGAATAATAGTAATTTTTCTAAAATTAACTTAGACTAATTAATTAAAAAAGAAATAAAGAAATTAAAAAAAGGTAGAGATTAGAAAAATGAATAATATCATATAGGAGAAATAATCTAGAGGAGGGGAATATTAAAAAGTCTTTTATTCTTATATCTAACCTTAAGAGATAAAGAAAAGACTTTTTAGTTAAATAGTTAGCTTTTATTAAATATTAAGAGAGTAATTAGTTAGACTTTCATAACTTCTTATTTAAATTATAAAAATAGTTTAATTTAGTAGAAGATAATTTTCCTATAGATAAAAATAAAGTTTAATATATAGGCTTATATTTAAAGGGTAACACATCTTATTAGTAAATTAAATAAGTTACTATTATTTATAATAATAATATTAAGTAGATTATTTAGTAGTAATAGAAGAATAGCTAAAGTCTAGTATAGATTATAATAATACTTAAGCTATTATAATAGTAACCAAATTAGATATAATTTATTAGAAAGTTAACTAATCTTACTAATACTTTATTAATATATATAAATCCCTTAAAGTAGAATATTTAGATTTTTCATTAGAAAGGCTTTAAATTATTAATATTATTAACTACTTATCATTTGAATTGAGATATATAATTATAAATAGGAGCTTACTAACTATATATTAGGAATAAAATTATATAGCTAAAAAAGTAGAAATAGTTAAGTAATCTTTAGATAGGTCTATCCTAATAGAATGTATTTCTAGAATATTAGAGTTGAAGACTTATAAACTATTGGTTATATAAATAGTTATTTTAATTTAAGAGATAAATAGGGAAAACTAGTTAAACAAACTATTTCTTATAATTACTCTTTTGTTTAAAATTAAATAAGAAGGGACTTTATAGTTTTAAATAGCTATTCTTTAAAAACTACTTAAATATTATAATTATAAAAGGATAGGCTATATATTATATTAGTATAATAAGAATACTTATTATATTTATAATAAGTCTAAATATACCAGAAAATTCTATTATACTTTAGGAATAAAAGCTAATAGTATTTATATCTTAGAAAATTTAAAGTCTTACTAATATTTTAAAATTAAAATATTAGTCTATATAAGGAGAAGTTAGAAAAAGAGAAAAATACTTATTAATTTAAAGGTTAATAAGAATATTTTAAGCTAAAAGATATTATATATTATTAAGCCTATAGAAATTAGCTTAACATTAAAAGTATTAAATTTCCAAAGAGGAATAATATCTAAATATAAAATATAGATTATAATTATAGAAATTATAAGTAATTTTAATATAATACAGATAAAGTTTTATAAATCCTAAGTAAGTAATACTAGTTAATATAATATAGTTTTAGGGATCCCTTAGAGAAGAGAAATAAAGATTAATTTAGAGTAGAAGACTTTAGGTTAAACTTATTATTTAACTATTATTAACTTTAAATTAATATAAAAAAATAAAGTAATTAATAAGGTTAAGAAGTAATCTAAATATATATTAATAGTTTTAGTTATATTAGAGTTAATAGAAGGAGAGTAGTAAGTTATTTAATAATAATTCATAGGAGATTTATATAAGAAGAAAGTTGTTCTTAGTTAATTATTATTAGAATATTAAGAGTAGGCTTATATTTTTAATATAAAGAAAACTAATATTCCTATAGAAAAAAGTACTTATATATATATAATAGAATTAGAAGAAAGTAAAAAACCTTTATAAAGCTCTATTTACCCCCTTATAAAATAAAAGTTAGAAGAATTATATTAATACTTCATATTAACTTTTGAAAAAAGATAAATTAAAGTATTCAGAAGCCTTATAAGAATATTAATCTTATTTATCTTCAAAAAAAGAAATAAGTTAAAACTATATATAGACTATAGAAGTTTAAATAATATTACTAATAAATACTATATACTACTACTATTTATTAGTAAAATTCTAAATATTTCAAAGAAGCTTTATAGTTTACTAAATTAAATCTAAAAGATATATACTACTAAATCTATATATAACTAGGAGATAAATAGAAGATTGTATTTGAAATATAATATAGGTATTTCGAATATTATATAATACTATTTAATTTAATTAATACTTTAGTAATCTTTGAAATATATATTAATAATATTTAAATAGGCTTTATAGATATTATATATATTATCTATTTAGATAATATCTTAATATTTACTAAGACTAAAGAAGATTATATAAAAATAGTAAGAGAAGTATTAAGTTAGTTATTAATTATAAGGCTTTATATTAATTAAGAAAAGTATAAGTTTTATATATAGATAATTAAATTCTTAAGTTTTATTATTTTTCCTAGAGATATTACTATAAAAGAAGAGAAAATAGTGATAATTAAAAAATAGCTACTACTTATTAATATTGAAGAAATCTAAATCTTCTTAAAGTTTATAAAATCCTATAGGAAATTTATCTAGAATTATTCTAAAATATATATTAGACTTACTAATTAACTAACTAAGTAAGTAAAAAGAGAAGATATAATAACCCTTAGGATAATTAAAGCTTTCAAAAATCTATAGGATAAATTTACTTAAGTATTTATTTTATAAGATTTTAATTTGATTTTTCTAATTTGTATAGAAATAGATATTTCTAACTTTACTATAAGAGTAGTAGTTATCTAATTAGAAGAAAAATAGTAGTAGTTACTAATTTACTTCTTATAGAAGTTAAGAATAATAGAGTTAAGATATAGTATACCAAAGGCTGAATTACTAGTTCTTTATAAAATAACATTTATATAGAAGTATTATTTTTTATAATTATAGTACAAAGTTATTTTTATTACTAATTACTTAGGTTATTAGTATTTAGTAGTAAAGTTTTAGTTTAATAGCTATTAGGTAAAACTCTTTGAAAATATATTATTATTTAATTATATTATTAACTACTAAACCCGCTTGACGTAGTAGTTTAACATCTGGCTAGCTTTTACTGTTTTATAGTAAGAATAGTAGGTTCGAATCCTGCGGCGGGTAACTACAACTAGCATTCCTACTAGTTATATAAACTATATATAGTAATTACTACTAACTATTAGCTCTTACTAGTAGTTATAAATAGCTAGTAACTATTAATAGTTAGTAGTAAGTATTACTAGCTAACTAGTATTAGTATTATATAATTATAATCTTTTAAAAAAGTAATTATAATAGATATAGGCTTATATATACCTTCTATATTTATTAATAATTATATTAACTAACCGTATTATTCCTACCTGAGGTTTTCTCTATTTAAATAGTTCTTTAATACTAATATTATCTATAGAGTTTATAAGGTAAGAGCTAACTACTAGGTGTGGCTTCCTTTAAAGGGTTCCCAAGAGGCATATAACTTTAAATAGATTAAAGACATTTAATATAACTAATTATTATTAACTACTAATTAGAGAAATAAAATTTAATAGATAGTTTATTAAAATAACTAGATTACTAACTTATTAAAAGAGAAATTTAAAAGGCTAGAGGTATTTTTTTAAAAGACTTCTTAAGTTAGTTTCTAAATAGAATAATAATAGTATTTCTTTAGAGCTAAAAAATAATAATAAATTTAAAAGATATCATTCTAGAGAGATTAGAAGGGATATTAAAACAAGAGATCTAATAAGTATAAAAGGAGACTACTATTAGAAAAAAAAGTTATATTAAAAAGATAAAAGTTAATCTATTAATAAAAAAGGAGGATAAAGTTTTAAAGTAAACTAATTATTTTGAATAGATATTAACTTTAGGTTGACTTATTAATAGCTTTTTATAATAAATCCTTAAGGGGATATTTAAGTATTATTAAGATACTTAAGAAGTTAGGATAGATATATTAATAGAAGTCTATAAGAAAAGATATTATAAAATATATATTAGAATATATAATATACTAGTAATTAAAGTGTTAATATTATTTCTTATATAGTAAATTAATATTTCTACTAGTATTTATTAGCCTATATTAATATATTAGTATAGATTCTATTATTAAATTAATTAAATCAATTAGACTTTTAGGGAAAAGCTATAATAATATATTAATAGTAGTTAATTAATTTATAAAATATGTATTCTATTTATCAATAAAGAAGTTTCTAATAGTAGATAAACTAGCAGCCTTCCTAGTAAATAATATCCTCTTTAAATATAAAGTTTTTTAAACTATTATATTTAATAGAGATTTACTATTTATTAGTAGACTTTAAGTTCCTATTACCTACTTATTATCAATTAAGAGGAAATTAAGTATAATATACTATTTATAAATTAATAAATAAATAGAATAGTAAAATTAGAATATAGAATACTTCTTAAAAATAGTAATTAATTTTAATTAAGACGATTAGGTAAAATAGTTACTTATAGTTAAATTTATTTATAATATTTCAATTTATAGTATTATTAGGGTTATACTAATAGATGTCTTAATAGGTTACCTATTAAGGAGATTTTATAATAATTCTTTAGAAAATATTAAATTTAAAGTAATTCTTATAGTAGAAGAAAAAGTAAGATATTTCTAATCATATTAATAGTAGTTAAAAATCTTACTAGAAGAAGTAAATAAAAGATATATTAAGTAGTATAATAAGAGAAATAAATAGTTAGATTTTAGAATTAGTAATTATATATTACTATCTACTAAGAATATCTAATAAAAACAACTATTTAAAAAACTATCTAATAAATACTTAAGACTATTTAGAGTAGTATAAATAGTTAATAGGAATTAAATATTTAAATTTAATTTAGATAAGAAGTATAGGATTTATAATATCTTCTTTCTATTATAATTAGAGAAATATAGAAGTAATTTACTAGTATTTTAAGTAGTCCTTATTAAAGACTTAGGAAATAATATATATAAGATTAAGTATATAGTAAATTCTAAAAATTATAAAGAAACAATTAGTATTTAGTTAAGCAGAAAGAATATAAAATAGAAGAAAGTTTATAAAAGTCTTAGTGGAATATATTATTAAAATTAAAGTTAGAATATAAAAAGAGTCTTCTAAAGATTATTAATAAGTTATAAGAAGAGTAATATATTTAAATTATTAGTAAAATAAAACTAGGAAGCTTATATTAACCTAAAGGCTGATGATAAAATATAGTAAAGTCTAAAAATAGTAATTAATTCCTAAAAGGAGAAAATATATAAAGTATTCAAAGGGAAATAAGGGGGTATTAGATTACTTAGTATTATTATTATTACCTTTTTTATTATTATTATTTCTATTTCTACTATCCTCTCTATTATTTTTATTACTACTAAACTACTTACAAGCTTGAGGAATTAGGAAATATAAATTAAAAGTATTAATATATTAAAAAAATGATATTAATACGTAGAAAATTATTAAAAGGATATTAAAAAAATAGAGAAGTATTTATAATATAAGAATAAGTTGAAGCCTATTTTAGAAAAGTAGTCTAAAGACTTATAAGAATAGTAGTTTATATCTTAATAGTATAAGTCTATACCTCTTAAGCCTATTAGAAGGTAGTAGTAGCTTTTTTACTTCTTTTTAAAAGGTAGTTATACTGCGAAGTAGTAATAAGTATAGTTTTCATAGTTATAAGCTAGTATTTATAAGCTAACTATTCTACTTCCTTATTTTTAGCCTTATATTTAGTATTAGACTTATTAACATAAGAAGCTTTAGTTTAAAAAGCTTTATAAATAGTAATTTAAACTTTTTTAAAATCTTCTTATATTCATAATCAATAGGGGAATACTAGGGGACAATAATATAAATATCTTACCTTAATATTATAAGTAGTTATAAGGGGGTTAGCTTTAGATAAAAAATAGTTAAAAAGATAGTAGAAAGTAAGAACTTTAAGAATAGTAGTATAAGTAGCTTAAAGAGATATTAGAATAAACTTTATAGCTATAAAAACAGTTTATAAGAAGAAAGATAGGAATATATTAAAATATACTTCTTATTATCTATAGTAGTATAATAAGAATACTTATTACTAATATCTAAAATAATTAATAGAAATAAGAAAGAAAAAGAAATATACTAATAATCTTATAATAAAATAGGAATAATAAAGAGTAGTTAGTTAGCTTCTAAATAGTTATAAGATAGAAGTAGTAGTAGTAGGGGATAAAGTATATAAAATTATTACTATTATTATTATTATTAATTAGAAAGATATAGGAAGCATATTACAACTTAATAGCTCTTTTCTTTAAAGTAGTAGTTCTTTTTTAAATAGGAATAGGAGTAAGAAAAAGAAGTATTAGGGGAAAAGAAGTAGGGATAATAAAAATAGTAGGAATAGTAGGAGTAGATATTATAGTTATTATTATTATTATTTTTAATAATTTAGAAGTAAAGTTATTAATAAAACAGAAAATAAGGGCGACTTATACATAAGGTTAGAAGTTTAAATAATAAAAAAGGCTTTCTTTGAATTAAAAGAAATTAAAAACTTCTTAAGAATAAGAAATAGTAGAATTAATAATAAAAAAGTTATTTATAGGTTATTAAGAGGGAATAATAAAAGTAGTAAAGAGAATAATATTAGTTTTCAAAACTAGAAGAATTATAAAATATGTACTACTTTAATCTAACTAGTAAAAATAGAATTCTATAGAAAAAATAGGAATAAGAAATTTATAAATTACTATTAGGAGAAACCTAGTATAATTTCTATGAGAATTAAGATATTATAATTAAAATAAGCATAAAGTTTTTATAATTAGAAATAAAGAAGAAGTCTTTTTAATATTTCTATAATTAAAAAAGACTAGTTATTCTATATAAAAGCTTTAAATTAACTAAAGTATAATTATCATTAGAATATATCTTAAGAAGCTAATATTAACTAAAACCTAATATTAAAAAGCTAAGATATAAAACTTAGAATAAATACTTAAGTTCTAATTAAAGAAGAGTATTAAAAGGAGAGCGGAATACTACTACTTTATACTAATATCTTAGTAATTAGGTTTTAAAAATAAGACTTCTAAAAAGGGGGATTATATTCAATTATTATAGAAAAAAAGGGTATTAGGGAGCTACTAAAGCCCCTATATACTAGCTTTAAATATTAGAATAATAGATATTCTAATAATATAAAGCTTAAATATAAGTATAAAGTTATAATTAAATAAGGGGAAGGCTGAGTTTAAATAGTTATATAGCGTAGTATATACCTATTGAGAAATCCTATTACTTAGTATAAACCTAGCCTGATATAAGTATTACTAGCTAGCTAGTATTAGTCTTATATAACTAACTATAACCTTTGAAGAATAATTATAATAGATATAAGTATATATATATACTCTATTTATTAGTAATTATATTAACTAATTATATTTACTACTTAAGATTTCTTCTATTTAAAATAGTTCCTTAGTATTAATGATATCTATAGGATTTATAAGGTAAAAGCTGACTATTAAGTATAGCTTCTTCTAAAGGGATTCTAAGAGGTATGTTACTTTAAATAGATTAAAGACTTTCAATATATAATCCCTAGAAACTATTCTATAACAATTACCCCTAGTTAAAAAAAGAAGCTATACCCTTATAGTCCTATCTTCTTTTTGGTCTCAATTGTCGTATTCTAAATAGCTACTATTAATGTTAATACTTATTATATTATTATTAATATAATTATAATTAGGAGTATTATTATTATTAAAATTAATTGGAATATTATAGTTACTAATACTTATTTTAATATTACTTTTAGGAGTATTAGAGATATTATTATTAGAGTTTTTAGAGTTATATATCTTATTAGTAAAAGTAGGTCTTAGGTTATGATTATTATTATTAGTATTATTAGTATTATTATAAATCTACTTATATAGAAAGTAAATATCAGTACTACTAGTATTAGTACTATTCCCACTTTATATAGAAGTATAATTTCTACCACTCTTTATTTGTGTAGATGCTATAAATTGCATGAAAGTATAACTGCTATTATTATTAGAAGTAGTATAATTACTATGAGTATTATATATAATAAGTAGTATTAATAATATTAATTACTGTAGTAGTTACTATAGTGTTAATTACCATAATAATTACTATAGTATTAATTACTATAGTACTTACTATAGTTGATAAGTAATAATATTACTATTATTATCCCGCTTTTAAACTGAGGTCTATATGTTAATCTAGCTTATCTAATTAGTCTAATTAGTAGTTAGATAAAGATAATATAATTAATAAGAAGAAATTAAAGAAAGAAATTATTAAGCTTAAGCCTCTTACTTCTCCAAACTAACTAAGGGGAGTTCTATAAATCAAATATATATAGTAATTATTATTCTTCTTAATAATAGAATAATTCTTACCTTATAGTATTTTTAGTAAAAATAATACGATTTAGCTATAGTTTTATAATATTCTATTATAGATAGCTATAATAGCCTTATTAACAATAGATTAAAGCTATAGCCTTATTATTTAAATAGATATACTAGTTATATTACAATTTACTATAAAATAAGTAGTAATAAGTAGTTAGTACTATTCTTTTTAAACTAGGCAAGCTGTTTTTAGTATTATGAATAGCTAAAAGTAGTTTTATTTAATAAATATAGATATATAAAGAAAGAAGGTCTTGCGTATAACTACTGTTTATAGGTTTTTATAGTAATAGGACGGCTAATTATATAGCCGTACGCGTATATATAATCCCTAGAAGCAAATTCTGTAATATAAAGTATAGTATATATTATAGTATAACTATAGTATATTAGTTACTATAGTTATAGTGTATGAGGTGTTATAATTATAATATATATAGCTTAAATTACTTTTAGTATTTTATGCAAAAATGAACCTCGATGTATTTACCTTATTTACTTAAGGACTACTAGTCGTACAAGGATAAAATAAATATATATTTATAGAGTGATTTCTATATGTTTTATTCATATAGAAATATAGTAGAGCTTTCTATTAATTCTATCAGAATAATAGAAATAGAAGCTCTTTATATATCAGAATAACTCTAATATCTCCCTATAACGTATATTGTACTAGTATATAGCTTACTGATCTAAAAACTTGTAAAACTTAATAGAAACTAAACAGAGACAAATTATATAAAGTTATAGAATTCAAAACTTATATAAAAAAAGACTTTTAAGAATTCTTTCCTCGAAATTTAGATAAGGTTTATTTATTTTCACTAAAGTTAAAAGCTTAGTTAAAATATCAACTATATTATCTTCTATATTTATATAGTATATAAGGATATTATAAGGATTTATAGTCAAAAGCTTAGCAAGAGAAGGTATAATAATAAAAAATAGGTCTTTATAGGTTATAAGACTTCAACTTAATAGGCTAACTAGGAGTAGTTATAAGAAGGCTTTTATTATGTAATAGCCTCAGGCTACTATATAATATAATATATAATAGTCCTAATTATCCTAGCTTTCTATATAAGCTATAAAGTATATATTTTTATAACTATCTCCCCCTTTAGAAGCCTTAAACCCTAAGGCTTATAAATATCATATAGTTACTTTAATAGTTTTACTAGTTATTTGCTAACTATTTAGTAGTTAAGATAATAGGTGAAATGATAGAATAATGGTTGCGAAATAGAAGGGTTCCTCCTATATATATATAAGGGTTCCTATAAGGCATCTTAATACTAATTAAGTATTTAAGGCTTATAACTAATTAGGCTACTAAGGTATTAATATATACTTACTAGCTAATTACTTACTTTTTAGGATATTCTTATTATACTATAGTCGTCTAGCCTTAGGTTTAATGTAATTCTAGGGATCTTTTAGTAAGCTTTTAGTAATAAGATACTTATAGTAAACCCTTATCAAATAGCCTAGTTTCTAATAGAATTCATAGAATTCATTATAGTGATAAATTGTTATAATATAATCTAACTTACTATATATTTTATATAATTAGTAGTTTTTAAAGTATAACCTTTTTACTAAAGAGCTTTCTAAAGTATTAGTCTCCTTATAATACTTAGGTATTAACTCTTTAATAGTAGTACTTCTAATACTACTAAAACCTTTTTCTTCTTAGAGATCCTTATAAGAATTATATAGAATTTCCTAAAACTATTTAACTACTAAGATTATTACTCTAAGTACTTAGTTATCAAACTTCTAATTATATAAGTATTATTATAATCTAATTTTAAGATAATAAGAGAAGGTAAAAGTATGAAGTCTTAATATTTCTATAGGGATAATTTAACTTTTATAAATTGCTAACTATTTAATATGAAGCTTCAGTAGGGATATATAGGTCTTATATTGAAATATTTAGAATATATTATATAGATATAATTCTTATAGAATAAGATTACTTAATAAGTAGTAGATAAATTTTATAAAGTTAGCTTATATAAGGTTTAGTAATGGTATATAGTAGTAGTTATACTATTAGGTCTATAAGTTATATAATAGCTTTATTATAACCTATTAGTTATTATATATATTAGGAGCTTATAGTTATAATATATAGCTATCTGAAATTACTATTAGCTAATTTTCAATTTCATATAAGGTAATACCTTTATAAAGAAGACTATAGGAATAATTAGGGGGTTTTAAGTAGTCTTTATAATTAGGAGTAAGTATTGAAGTCTCTAGAATTAATAGTATTATTACTATAGGTTTACTACTGAATAGCTTTACTAATATTATCTTTATAAAGGATGATTATTACTTAAGAAGGTATATAAGTACTATTATAGTAGTATTCTTTTCTCTAATAGTGTAGCTATTAATAGTATAATTATAATATAAATCGCCATATTACTTAACTTATTAGTAGTTACTTAGGATTTAGATAGTAAAGGGGCTACTATATATTTACTAGTAGTTTCAAAAGATATAGTTATAAATACTATAAATTTAGATATTACTATAGATGCCATATGTTTGGATACTACTATAGATACTACTATAGATACTACTATAGATACTACTATAGATACTACTATAGATACTACTATAGATACTACTATAGATACTACTATAGATACTACTATAGATACTACTATAGATACTACTATAGATACTACTATAGATACTATATATTTAATAACTATTTATTTTAACAGAGCTATTACTAAAATCCTAGCCTCACCCCTCTAAGAAGTATAAGTTAAAAGGTTATAAAGGTATATAGTTAAAGGTCTAGTAAGAGAAAGTATAATAGTAAAAAGTAAATTTCTATAAATTATAAGACTTCAATTTAATAGGCTAACTAGTAGTAATTATAAGAAGGCTTTTATCTTATAGTAGCTTTAGGCTACTATATCATATAATATATAATAGTCCTAGTTATTCTAACTCTCTATATAAGCTATAGGATAGATATCCTTATAGATATATCTATTTCTAATAAGATTTCTTATAAAGTAATATCTTAGATTTATATACTTTACTTATTTATAACATATAGGATTTCTAACTAGCCTTTTTACTATTCAATTATTTATAAGAACCTTAGGGTTTGTAATTTTAGATAATTCTAATTATAAATATATATAATTATAATTATAATATAAATAAGTTACTTCTTTATAGGAATTTAGGAGAGCTATATATTTAGCTTTATAAGTAGATAAAGCTACTATACTTTATTTTACAGTAGAATAATTTATTATATTACTATTTCTTCCTAAATAGAAAATATAAGAAGAAGTAAATTTTCTATTATTCAGATTTCTTATTTAATCTAAATAAGTATATTTTTTAATATTCTTTATAGAAGATATATACTTATAGTTATATATAAATCTTCATTTTTATTATTATTTAAATAATCTTATATATAGTTAAGGGTTAAAAATGATTTTTATTCAAATTGTAGGTAAATTGAGAATAAGTTATTATTATAAAAGTAATATTAGGTTTTATTCTTAGAGTTAACTATAATAGAGCTCTTATTTCTTATTAAAACTTTCAAATATCTTCTTTTAAAGGTTTTTCTTTCTTTTTAAATAATTTGAGAGTATTATCTATAGGAGTTTTAGATTTATAAATAGTTTCTTTTTCATATTCTTTAATAGTTCCCTTAGTATATTTATCCTAGGTAATAGTAATTATATTTTCCTTTTAATCTATAGATAAATTATAACTAAGAAAGATAGAAAGTCTTCTTAAGTTCTAAATGTTTATTTCTTATTTTAAAAAGTTGTATATATAATTCGTTATTTTATAATTATTAATAACTAGTAATTTATTATCTGAATAATAAGCTGAAGTAGCTACATAGAGTTTCCTATTTAAAATAAAAGATTACTTGATTATGAAGAGAAATAATAAATCCTATCAAATAAAAAGTGTTTTTAGATGATTATATTAAAGTTGAGGATTATATATTAGATTATATAATATTCTATCAACTAAATAAATAAGAATATACTTTTTATTATTTGTATAAGTATTTATACTTATATTGATATTAAATTTAAAAGAACTCTTCTTTATATTAAAATACAATCTAATTAGTAGATAAATATATATAGGTTTCTTAATATTGATATAAATAAATACTATAGTAAAATTATATTATATTAAAACTTATTCTTTATAAATAGAAAGAATTATTATATATTACTAGTTTTTAGGCCTATAGGTAGTATTAAAGGTTTCTAAATAATTAATATTTCAATATTTATTATAGCCTTAAGCTATTTATCTAGCCTTATATATAGTTTTCTTAGTTATGTTATCTCTTTGTAATTTCTAAACCTATTTATTATTTAAAGTATTAATATTTTTAATATTAATACTAGATAGAAATATTAGTTTCCAATTATTTATAGATTTTATTTATTCCATTTCCTTTATTATAGCTAGAATCTAGTTTGTATATTTAGGGGATTAAAATATATGACTAAAAGAGGTAGGCTTTTGTATTTTATTAATTGATGAAATATAAGAAGCTTGATTATCTTTATTAGTATTCTTTTTATAATTCTATATAACCATTTAAATTAGGATAGTTTAAAATAGTAAAAAAAGCGTTCTCCTTTTAGGTCTGATAGCCTTTTTTACTTTTATCTAATATAGTAAGTAAATCAATCTATAGGTTAGACTTTCCCTAAATATTATTATTATTTTGTATATTTATTTCTGATATTCTATTATACTTAGTTATTTTAACATTTGAACTTTCTATTGGAATTATTCTAAATATTTCTTAAACTTTAGTATTAGGCGTTATTAAAGAGTTATCATTATTATTATTATTATGATAATGACTTATCTTAGAAATAGAATTATCTAGATTTAAAATAAGATTATTATTAGACTGACTAGATTTATAATTATTAGAGTTCCTCTCTAAATTAATAGATAAAGGTAACTCTTTTTCTAAAGTATAAAAAGTATTTTCTAGGATCTCTATATTTCTAGACTTTATATAGCTCTCTTTTTATTAAAATCTTAAATCCTATAAATACTATTTCTATAAGCTATAATAGTTCTTTTATAAGTTCTTATATTTAACTTTGTAGTATTAGGACTTTTGTTTATTATAATAGAAGCTACTTTATATTTTAATATCATCAATATTGAGTTCTATTTTAATCTTCAATTTATAAGAAGTCTTGAAATTTATAGAACTATAAGAAATTCCATTATATATATCAATATATTGAAGCTATGAAAATATCTCTGGTAAGTTTAAGTATAGAATTAGAATTCTAATTTTATTTATTAGGGTTCTTATTACTCTCTCTATTAGATTATCAAGTTTATAAGTATAAACAAGTTTAATATTATGAATAATACTAGAATAAGAATAAATATCTTTTACTTTGTATTAGTAAATTTATTACTTCTATTAGTATTAAATTCTTTTATTTTTCTCCTATTATTATTATTATTATTATTTACTAACTTTTTAAACTTAAGAAAGACTTTTGAAACTTCTTTAGCTTACTTAGTTTTTAAGAAAGATCCCTAAGTAAACCTAATTGATTTACTAATAAATAGAATTAATCTATTAAATCTATTAAATATTATAAGAATTATAAGTCTACAGAAATCTAAATTAATATAATCTAAATATTAAAGATTTAATGTTTATTCTTTATTGTCTTTGTTAGTATTACTAGTAAAACCTCTTTTAACATAGATTTTATTAATAGAAAGAGTCTTACTCTTTTTTGTATAGAATAAAATCAAAGTATTATCTTGTAAACTATTTGTAGTCTTTATATTAATATAATCTACATAGTTATTCAAAGATTGAGTATTCTATATTAAAATAATAGAAAGAATAATATCTTTTGAGAAAATAGGAATATTGAATTTATATAAATTATTCTTCTTAAATCTTACTATCAGAGTTTTTTATATTTAGCCTCCGCCTAATAGGTAGCCTTATACAATACCTAGTAAATAATCTCTATAATAGGAAAATCCCTAGTTATATACTATAGTTTATATATATCTCTATAAGTAAATATAATTAAAAGGACTTAGTAGTATAGCTACTGGTTTAAATCTAATCCTAACTAAGAAATATAGAGAAACTAATAAGTAATAAAGTAATAAATAAATATACGAACTAATTAATATAAGCCTTACAATAGTTAGTAGTAGTTTCAAAGTATTAAACTTACTATAGTAATACTCAGAATATTAACTCTTACTAGCTAGATACCTATTAAGTGATAATACTACCAGTATACTTTAATAATACTAGCTATAAATATAAAAGAGAGCGATAGACTACTATAAACTAACTAACTATCTTATAATAATACTATTAATAATAAGAATAATAATAAGAATACTTCTAGCTACTATTTATTACTATACTTAACCCCTATAATCTTAATATAAATATTACTACTATAAACTAACTAACTATCTTATAATAATACTATTAATAATAAGAATAATAATAAGAATACTTCTAGCTACTATTTATTACTATACTTAACCCCTATAATCTTAATATAAATATCAATTTTATAAAAGTTATTAATAATTATAAGAACTATAATTACTTTTATAAAAGCTCAAAGGAGCTCATTTTATATAAAGGCAACTTTATTATTTTTTCTAATTTTCTTAAAGTAATTATAACTATATTTAGCCTTAATATATTATTAGAAGATAAAGCTATTAGTAAAACTAGGAAAAATAAAATCAAAATAATAAAAACAAATCTAGCGCCTAAGAATAAGATATCTAAAGATAATTCTAAATACTTTAAATATATCTTAGAAGTAGCCTAGCAAGCATCTGAAAAAGTATATATATTAAAATCTATTATAGAAGTCGTTATTAGCTAATAGTAGGGAAGGTATAACTTAAGGTTAAACATATTATAATTCAAAGACTTAGTTAAAGTAACTATAACTATAGCTATTAGTATACAGTAGGTTGGGGTATAGGTCTTAGCTAGGAGCTAAATATTCTCTATATAAAGCTAAAGACTTCTTAAATCTTACTATTAAAATATAATTCTCTTTTAGATTATATAATATAGGTTTGTCTAGAAGATTAATATAATTCTTATAGTATTAAGTTTATTTTGAAATAACAAATTAACTCCTATTTTTAGAATATAATAAATTTCTTTTAATACAAAAGTTTGATGTTTTAGAGATATGTCTAAACTTCCTCTTATTCTAGTTATAAGATATATAGTACTTCTCTATTCAATCTGTTTTAGAACTGGTTTAATATTAAATAAAATAGATTTATTATTAGCTATATCAATAGTAGTAGCTATAAATAGGTAAAAATAAATACTTTTGTAATTTTCTGTCTTAACTATATTTCTAGATATATTCTTAGAATGCTTAGTAATTTATTACTTTATTAAAAAACCTAGAGTTTTATTATTAGTATTATTTTCTTTTATAAGGGGAGTTTTAAATAATTCTTATACTTTTGAAAATACCATCTCTTCTAGAAAATATATTAATATCTATATCCTTAGAAATAAATTCTTCAGATTAAGGAATTTCTTTATCTTTCTCTTCTAGTAATATGTCTTCTATTTGATTTTATTTTTTAGGTCTAATTAAAGTAATATTAATAGATTTTGAATTCTTTCTTTTAGATTCCTTCTTATTTCTAATATTATCTTTAGTTAGGATATTTTTCTACTAATTTAGAGCTTTTTGTAGATAGAAATAAGTATAGTTTTCTTTAATATAATTAATTGAATTATTATTTCTTCTTCTAGATTTATCTAATAAATTAGAGAATAAAGAATTTAAAATATAAGTTTCTTTATTAAACCTAAAGCTTTAAATTATAAAAGTAATAAAACTTTTATAATTAGAGTTGAAACTATTTGAAAAATATATACTATACTTATTTATTTAAGTAATTCTAATTTATTATAAGATAGATTATTAGTTAATTCTTTAACTTTATTTAGATGCTTTCCTATATTATTAAAATAACTTGGGGTAGTAATACAAAACTCTTTATAAGTTAAGGATTTACTAGTAAATCCTAAAGGCTTATAGAATTCTTTTAAATATTTATATATTTGAAAAATATCTATATTATCTTTTATAACTTAAAGAAAGTTATCTTTATAATATAGTCATATATAGTATAGAGTTTTTTTATTTTAGGAAGTAAGAGGCTTAGTAATATCTATAAAAGATCTTTGTTAATAAGTAAAACTTTAATATCAATAGACTAGATTTTATAATTATTACTTCTTATTAATTTAGAAACAGTAATCTTTTTAGAATTATCTATTTGATTAAAGTAAAATAAATTATTAAAATCTATATCTAAAAAGAGTTCTTTTTAAAAAGATATAAAAGTCTTATAGTATATAGTATAACAAAGTACTATATTCTCTAAAAAGATAAAGATTCAAGATTAAAATGCTTTTTTTCTATTCTAGCTAAAAATGTAATTTAAAAAATAAATTTTAAAATCAGAGATCTAAATCTTACTTTTTTCTTTCTTTCTTTTAGATGGATTGAACTTTCTCTTTTTTATAAGATTAATTAAAATCTAAGTAAGATTTGAGATAAGAGGAATTAATCTTCTATATAAGTTAATGTTTTAATTATTAAAATAATTTAGTTACTTTTATTTTGTACTTAGAATTATATCTAAGCTCTTCACCCTATATATAGATTTAACTATAAACTTTACCTAATAATAGTATTTATACTAGTACTAGCTTATAATTAGTTAAAGTAATAATAAACTTACTTATTATTATTAATAAACTTACTTATTATTATAAATAATTATACTTCTAGTCTTAATATTTAACCTTATAGTAGTAGAAGACTTTATAGTAGTAATCTATATACAGAAAGCCTTATTAAAACTAAGGTTTAATACATATAGTCAAAAGTAACTAGTAAGGTTGTAGGGTTAAGAACCTTTTTAAACCTCTTAAAGATAGGATATAATAAAACGATTTTAAGAACTAGGTGTTCTATAACCTATCGCTCTTATTAAAATAATTTAAACTAAAGAGGAAATAAACGTAAGAATAATTCGAAAAAGTAGTTAACTAGGGATAAATCTCAAACATCTAAAGAACCAAAAAAAGCTGAAATAGGTAGAAGAATCGGAATTTCAGATATTAAAATAGCCTATTAAATAAGGTTAAATCTTTGTAAAAATAAAATAATTCTGATAAGATATCTAGTTTCTCAAAAAGTAGTAAAATAATCAAGATTTACTTAGATTCTATTTTAATATTCAACTTTTTTAAATAAATAAGAGAAATAACTTTTTAAAGAATAAAATATAGAATCTTGAGATTAAGACGAGCTAGACTTATAATTTATTAGAATGAATAGATAAATAGGTAAATTATCAGTTAAATTATTACTATAGATAATTGTGAAATCAGGAGAAATATAATATAATAAAAGTAGTTTTCTTAATTTGAGGACTTATTTCAAATATTTATAATAGAAATAATTAAATAGAAGGAGAAATAGTAATTCAATTAGAAGTATAATTAACTATTTCTAATTATTACTTATAGAGATATTGAGGTTTTTATATAGAAAGTTCTTTTAGACTTTTAGTTATACAACTAGAATTCTACTTATATTTTTAGAGTTTTAGCTATAGCTATAAGATATAAGCTACTATAGCTATAGTATATAAAATACTATGATTATGATATATATACCTTAGTATAGTATATAGGCTACTATAGCTATAATATATAATATATTATAATTATAATATATAGGCTCAAGCATAGTATATATCATAGTATAGCTATAGTATATTAGCTACTATAGCTATAGTATATAGGATATTATAACTATAGTATATATAGCTTAAACTACTTCTAATATTCTATAAAAGAATAAACTTCTATATATTTACTTTATTTACTTAAGAACTACTAGAAATAAAAAGATAAAGTAAGTATATATTTATAGAGCGATTTTTATACGACTTATGTAGATAGAAATACTGTAGAACTTCTTATTACTTCTATTAGAATAATAGATATAGAAGTCTTTTATAAATTAGAATAAATCTAATAGTTACTAGCTGTTAATAGCTACTAGTAAGAGCTTACGGCTAGTTGTAGCTACTATATTTAGTTTTTATATAACTAGTAGGAATACTAGTTGTAGTTGCTTGCTATAGGATTCGATCCTACTACTTTTGCCGTAAAAGGGTAAAGGCTAGCTAGATATTAAACTACTATATTAAGCGAGACTCTTTAAATTTAAAGGTTTATTTTATCTTTATAATAATCTTCAGAATACTATTTTTAGCTATCTTATAGTATAAGAGAAAAATATTATTCATATGGAATAAAGAATAGATATTTGAATTCTTATTGATAAATATATAAAACTGTTTTAAATATAATAATAAGTTTGATAATTTCAACATAGTATAAAAACATTTATATTGAAGAAAAAGCATATTTTAGAGTTTACAAAAAGCTTACTTAAGTTCTATTCATCTTCTCATAATTTTAAATCTATCTTATAGTTTAACTAATATTAGAAACGTTTTAGAATTTCTTATAATAGTTAGAAATATACTAATAATATTAACTATAGAACTTTCTAGTTCATTTATACTATAATTATTATAGTGTTTTAGAATGTTTAAATAATTAGTATTAGTATATATATAATTTCTAGTAGATAGATTAGTTATATATCCCTGTATATATAAATCTTAATTTTATATTATTCTGAATAGTTTTTTATATTTATATTATAAGTAGAAACTTATTTTATAAAAGATTAATTTAGTATTTTCATCATCTATTTACTACTAAGTATTCTTCTCCTTTAACCTTTTAATCTTAGTTCTTATTATTTTAATAGAGTTCTATATATTTAGCTCCCTGCCAAATAAGTAGCCTTATATAATACCTAGTAAATAATCTCTATTATAGGAAAATACCTAGTTGTATACTATAGCCTATATATATCTCTATAAGTAGGTATGATTAAAGAAACTTCGTAGTATAACTACTAGATTAGACTTAACTCTAATTTAGAAACTAGTTTAAACCTTATAATAATCTATATAGAAAGTTATAAGTTGATATACTAATAGTAACTTCGAAGTATTAAACTTACTATAATAATACTTACAATATTAACTCACATTAGAACACTAATAATATATTTTCATAATACTAGCTATAGATATAAAAGAGGGCAATAGATTAAAACTAGCTAACCGTCTTTAAAAGTATAAGTTAATAGCTATTAATAATAGTATTCTTACTTATAATAATACTACTACTACTAATAATAACAATAATAATAGGAATACCTCTAGCTACTATCTATTTTTATATTAAACCCTTATAATCTTAATATTAATATCATCTATATAAAAGTTATTAATAACTATAAAAACTATAACTACTTTTATAAAAGCCTAAAGGAGCTAGCTTTATATAAAAATAACTTTACTACTTTTTTAGCCCCCTTAATATAATTATAGTTAGACTTAACTTTAATATATTATGAGAAGATAAAGCTATTAGTATAGCTAAAAAAAAAACTTAAAATAATAAAGATAAATCTAGTACCTAAGAGTAAAGTATTTGAAGATAATTCTAAATACTTTTATTATATCTGAGAAGTAGTCTATCAGATACCCGAAAAAATATATATATTAAAGTTAATTATAGAAGTTATTACTAGCTAATAGTGGAGAAAGTATAACCTAAGGTCAAATATATCATACTATTATATACTATCAGTATAACCTTATTATAATTTAAAGACTTAACGTAACTATAGCTATAGCTATTAGTATAGAGTAGATTGGAGTATAGGTCTTAGCTGGGAGCTAAATATTCTCTATATAAAGCTAAAGACTTCCGTATTATTTTAATAAAAAGCTTTTTTTAGTAGTTTCAATAGATTAATAAAATCTTTCTAAGTTTCTAATAGTTTAATTAGTTAATTAATATATATTTCAATTTTAGTAGAAAGATCATTTCCTTTTAATGTTATATTTTAACTACTAGAAATATTGTTGAAAAGTTAAATCTATTTTCATTAAAACTCTACTACTCATTAGATAAGTAAGTATTAGCAAAGCTATTTTATTTATATTCTATAAGATATAAAATACTATTATTATATTCTTTGAAAAGTATTATATAGTTATTAATACTAGTATCTAGCTAAAATTACTTTCATTATTTATTCTTATATTACTAGCCTAGTTTTTGAATAACTAAAGGTATTCTGTTAATTAAATAAAATCTAAAGATATAGTTTAGTTTTTCCTAAGTAAGTTAAGTAGGAATCCCAAGGTATTTCCTTCTACATTTACTTGAAATAAGTACTTCTTCTTAATTAGTTAGATTTCTAATTTTAAATATACTATCTAGTTTTCTAGTTATTAATATACTTCTTAAATCTCCATTTCTATTACGAGTTACTACATCTAATTGAAACTAATTAGAAGTTACAACTAAGTCTAATAATTTCAATATTCAATCAATATAATTAAATCTTTTAATCAATTTTTAAAACCAATTTTAGATTTATGTTTATATCTTAAGCTATTTTCAATACTAATAAAATAACTCGTAGAAACAAATCCCTCTATTAAATATTGTTATTATTTTAAACTTTGTAAATCCTCTAAAGGTAAGATCTTCTTCTTCTATAGTAATTAGTCTAATTAGTTGGTTTATACTTTCTTTTATAAGCATTTTATATATCTTATATCTTAGGTAAAATCTTATATTGTTATATTTAGTATTTGAAGTAATAATAATTCTTGAGAGAGTGAAAACGTAGACGTCATAGAAATCATGAGTATTTAAGATGCAACTTATTAAATATTCAATATATCGTTTTGATCTCATTTCAAATAATCTTTTTATAATACTTTATTTATAGTTTTTCCTTAAATAAATATACTTCATAGTTATTCATATATATCTATCCCTAATACTATTATAAATTTTAATACAAGCTTAAAGTTTATCTTAGTACTTATTAATAGAAATACTATTTATATCAGGTTGTTTTAACTTTATATCATAATTCCTAGTTGTTTTAAATTCTTAGGGATATATTATATGATATAACTACTAATTGAATTCATTCTACTTAGAGTTTAAATAATAGATCTGTCGTTTTTTATATTTACTTTTCTTTAATAATTAATTCGTTTCTAATATACTTGTTTGTTCTTACTAATTCTTTAGTATAAGAAAGAAGTAGCTCAAGATTCATTCCTTACTATACTATTTATATTTAGTAATTAATTCTTCTATTAATTACTTCTATAGTTTCTTCAATACTTTATGAAATCTGATATATTACAACATTCTTCTATCACTTTACTTAATCTTTAGGTATTATCAATATTTAAAAGATTGAATTAGAAGTTTTATTAAATAACATAAATATAAAGAGAAAATCTGAAGATTCATCTTTAGCAATAAGTACTTAAAGTTTATCTATATTAGCTTTAAGAAAGTTAAACACATCTTAGGTATTTTAGTAAAATAGGTTCATTAAGTATAATTTTAAAATGTATTTAGAAGGAATTTATGAAAGGTAAACGTTAGTATAATAAGACCATTATAGTTATTTCAGATTCATAATACTTACTTTTTAAATTAAGAAGTTAAATTCTTAAGGGTATTCTATTTAGAATGTTCTATTTGAGAATATTATACATATAAGTATTATTAAATTATATATTTAGGAGAACTATTTTCAGATAAAGTTAAGAAAATAGTACATTTAGAACTTCTAGGATGATATCTTAACTCTTTGAATAGATTATAAGATAGTTTAAAACCAACTTAGATTTAAAGAATATAGAGTTATACTTTCCAAATAACTATCTTATAATAGTAGATTCATTAATTAAATACAATCTAAAAATATAATTGAGATTTATATATTAGATTTCATTTTTATTAAGAAATAGAACTTTTAGAATAATATTAGTATTGAAATCTTTATCATAAATAATAATACTTAATATTTAATCTAATATAGTCTTTCTCTTTAGACTATTAAGAGTATCTTTCGCTATTTATTTACTTACTTTAAGTATAGGCAAATTAGTTAGATTATATTAAATAGTATTTATTCTTTTATTTAACGTAAAAGATCTCTATTGAAAGGATTTTCCTGCATTGATGATATAAAGTACTCTAAAGCTTTAAAAAACTATATTTATTAAGAGTAACTAAATCTTTTAAATAGTAAAAGGAAGATTAAGGGAGATTATAATTACCTTCTTAAAAAGAAAAGAATCGATACTTATAGATATCAAATTAGACCAATAGTCATTATTATTATTAGATTTACTATCTAAAGAAGTTATTTCAACATTCAAAATATCTGAGGAAACTTCTTGAATTTTATTAATATATTTCTTAGAGTTTGATTATCTCTTTTTTACTAACTTCTAGTAGAGAATATATAGGTCTCAATTGCATACTCTATTTATAGTACTATTTTAAATAATAACTATTATTGAAACATATAGAAACTTAACATATATATGTTTATAATAATATACCTAGTATATTTATAGTTTTCTAGAAGATATAGGTAACCTTTGAAATCATATGAATACTTTAGTTTAACATAAAATATATTATTAAATCCTTACATATGAATAAGTAAAATAAATAACCTGTTACTATAATCTTCATTAAATTTGTATTAATATAAGATAAAATAAAGAATACTTCTCCATATTGACTTAGATTATTAATTTCTAAATTTAGGGATCTTTTCTCAATAATATTTCAATATTGAAGTTTAGTCTAATCAGGTGAAATATATTAATTAAGTATTTAAAATCTTTCCTTATCAATATGAATATTTTAGATATTAGGAACCTAATATATAACTATTTAGAAATAGATAGTATACTACTTATTATATTATATTCAACTATAGATATTTAAATTAGCTTTCATCAAAAGTCTCTTATATTTTATTCTAACTTATTATAATATAATTAAATTATTCGAAACATATTAATGTTTTAGAATTTCATAAGGATATAAAAAAGATAGTAGTTTTATTAAAGACTTCTATTTAAATAGTTATTAAAAAGCTAATATTAATAGTTATATTAATCTATACTGAAATTGAATTATAATATTTCTTTACTTTTTATAATTAAATCCTTAAACTACTTAAAACTTCAGATCTATTATATAATAGTTAGGAATACATTTTATATTAAGAGTAGAAGGTTTAACATCTTAAGTATTTGTTAAGTAGTACTCTCTTAGATAAACTATTTATCAAGTTTAGATAGATCTATTATTTTTAGGATATTAAAATATCATTTAGTATTTAGACTAAAGTATTTTTAAATATTTTAACTAGTTATATAGAGATATAATATGGTATACTGATAGGTCAAATTAAAGCTATTGGATAGTTGTATTGTTATATTAAACGTACTAATAATTAAGTATACTATTTTTCAATAGTTTATTAAGAACTAATATAATAGACTAAAAAGAATTCTCTTCATATTTGTTAATTAAGAGTAACTTAGAAGTTACTTGAATGCTACTAAAGTTATAATTATAATAAATAAATAATATAAGATATAGTCTAAATATAGATTATTGAAACGTATAATCTATTCAAAGTAGAATGGAATATATATATATATGTATAAATAGACCAGTGAAGTTTTATATAAATTAGTATAGCTATATATCAGACTTGGTACTATACTTATTCGTATAATGTTAGTATTACAGAATTAATTAATGGATATATACTCTCCAAAACTATGAACTTAGTATAGTAGTTTATTAGATAGCTATAAAGCTTTTCTTGAATATCTTTCAGCTACTAATTAACTAGTGCTTTTCAAAGAGGTTTATTACGATCTAATTTCGTTAATCAATAATTTTAATCATACCAATTATAAATAAATACTTCTATACTTATAATTTACCTCTTTAATTATAAATAGCTATATAAATTAAGTCTTAGACTTAATAAAGCTTTCCCTCTATAGATTATTATTATAAGGTCTTTCATTACTATAGGGTTAAGTATTAAACCTAGGGTTATAATTATGTATAATAATAGGTTATTATATTATTTTTTGAACTAGTTATAAGTGAGTATTAGTATGAAAACTGTTATTAGGTAGAACCTATAGATAGATTCATATATAAGATGAAGAGTTAAGATAGTTTCTTAGGTTTAGAGTGAAAGTAATTCAATAATATATAATATTATATCTTTATAGCAAATAGAGACATATCACAGTATCATTCAAGTTTTCTAACTAAAGCCTTTAATCTAATTATTGTTTCTTAATTATATTTTAGTAGTATAATGTTATTCTACTATTGATTAGACTTAGTATTCTATTTATTCCTATTGCTTAAATCTATTAGCTACCTTTAGTGATAGTCTTATTAATAAACTTTATATACCTTTTAATATTCAATATTTTGTTTCATTTCTATTTTAGGTAATTTGATTAATTTTGATAATATATAATATCTCTTAGTCTTATACGTTCTCTTATATTTTTAATTAATTTAATGAATTCTTTTAATTCTATGAAGTCTTATATATTTAGCCCCTTCTATCTAGTAGGTAGCTTGATCTAATACTGAGTAAATAATCTCTATAATTTGAAAATACCTAGTAATATCCTATTGCTTATATATATCTATAATAAATGAATAATATAGTATATAGTCTAAATATAAGTCATTAAGAGATATAATCTATTGATACTAGAATATGTTAGAATAGATAGATAGGTAGGTAAATTAATAGTTAAGTTATTACTATAGATAACTATAAAATCAGGAGAAATGTGATGTGATAAAAGTAGTTTTCTCAACATGAGGACTTGTTCAAAATATTCGTAATAATAATAGTTAAATAGAAGGAGAAATAGTAATTCGATTAATAATATGATTAACTATTTCTAACTATTATTTATAGAGATATCAAGGTTATTATATAGAGGGTTTATTTCGGAATTCTAGCTATACTACTAGAGTTCTAGTTATAACTATAATATATAAATTACTATAGCTATAGTATATAGGGTGTTATAACTATAGCGTATATACCTTAGCGTAATATATAAGCTACTATAGCTATAGTATATACTATAGTGTATAATATACTATAAATATAGCGTATAGACTAAAGTATAGTATATATTATAATATAGCTATAGCATACTAGCTACTATAGCTATAGTATATAAGGTATTATAACTATAGCGTATATAGTTCAAACTACTTCTAATACCTTATAAAAAAATAAACCTCTATATCTTTACCCTATTTACTTAAGAACTACTAGGGGTAAAAAAGTAAAGTAAGTATATATTTATAAAGCGATTTGTATATAATTTATTCATATAGAAATATCATACTACTTCTTATTACTTCTATTAGAATAATAAAAATAGAAATTCTTTATATATTAGAATAAATCTAATATCCCCTTATAATATATATTTTATTAGTATATAGCTTACTTATATAAAAACTCATAAAACTTAATACAAAATAAAAAGAGAAAGATTATATAAAATTATAAAACTT
>QAPF01000538.1:0-26116 GCA_004367935.1 Colletotrichum sidae | reverse complement strand
AAGTAATTTTTTAACGAATAAAGTGTAGAATCTTCAGGCTAAAAAGAGCTAGGCTCATAACCTGTTAGAACAGATAGATAGGTAGGTAAATCAACAGTTAAGTTATTACTATAGATAACTATGAAATTAGGAGAAATATAATACGATAAAAGTAGTTTTCTTAATATGAGGATTTATTTAAAATATTCATAATAATAATGGTTAAATAGAGGGAGAAATAGTAATTTGATTAATAGTATAACTAATTATTTCTAACTATTATTTATAGAGATATTAAGGTTATTATATAGAAGGTTTATTTCGGAGATCCGGCTGTACTACTGGAGTTCTGGCTGTAGCCGTAGCACATAGGCCACTATAGCTACAACGCATAAGGCGCTATAACTGCAACGCACGTGCCCTAGCGTAACGCATAAGCCACTATAACCATAACGCATACCACAGCGCATGACGCACTGTAAATGCAGCGCACGGGCCAAAGCGTAGCGCACGTTACAGCGCAGCCACAGCGCATCAGCCACTGTAGCCACAGCGCATGAGGCGCTGTAACTACAGCGCATGTGGCTTGAACTGCTTCTGGTACCCTGTAAAAGAGTAAACCTCTATGTCTTTACCTCATTTACTTAAGAACCACTAGGGGTAAAAAGGTAAAGTAAGTATGTATTTATAGAGCGATTTATGTGGCTTGAACTGCTTCTGGTACCCTGTAAAAGAGTAAACCTCTATGTCTTTACCTCATTTACTTAAGAACCACTAGGGGTAAAAAGGTAAAGTAAGTATGTATTTATAGAGCGATTTTTATACGATCTATTCATATAGAAATATCGTACTATTTCTTATTACTTCTATTAGAATAATAAAAATAGAAGTTCTTTATATATTAGAATAAATCTAACAGAATCTAATACTTAAAAGTAAGGTATTTAAAGATAACTCTAAATATTTTGAATATATCTTAGAAGTAGCCTATTAAGTATTATTTTATTCTAAAAAGATATATATATTAAAGTCTATTATAGAAGTTATCATTAGCTAATAGTAGGGAAGGTATAATTTAAGGTTAAATATATGGTAAGACTTATATACTATTAGTATAACCTTATTATAATTTAAAAACCTAAAGTAACTATAGTTATAACTATTAGTATAAAGTAGGTTGGGGTATAGACCTTAGCTGGGAGCTAAATATTCTCTATATAAAGCTAAAAGCTTACTTATTATTTATAACTATTAGTATAAAGTAGGTTGGGGTATAGACCTTAGCTGGGAGCTAAATATTCTCTATATAAAGCTAAAAGCTTACTTATTATTTAATATATATCAATTTTATTTTACTAGAAGTATAATTAATAAGTCTAATTTTCTTACTTTAGTTTTTTATATAAAGGTTATATTATTTTTATTTTTAAAAATTATTATATTTCTATTAAAAGTAAGAAGCTTATTATTTATAAATATTAACTTTGACTTTACTAAAAATCCTACTTATTATAATTCTTCTTTTTCTTTATTATTCAACTTAAATAAGTAGAAGCTAAAAGTATTATCTATCTATATATTTCTGATATTAAAATATAGGTCATTTAATCTAAGAATTATAAAATATAAGTTATATAATAAAATCTCTATCTTTAATCTATCTTTATAGTAATTAGAATACATTATATATTAATATATATTTAACTTTATAAGGCTATATAATAACTAGATAATAATAATAATAATACTTTCTAAGTATACTTATTATAAACTAATATGTAGTTCTATTAATATAAAGTAGTTTAATTCTATTTCTACTTATATATACGATTAGGTAATCTCATAAAAATAGATTTCTATAGGAATATTAAAATATAGTATTATTAATAATATTAATATAAAGAAATAATTAATAGATTATATTATTAATAACTATATAAGAATATTAGTTTTTTCCTAATTATTAAATCTCTTAGTAATTAGTCGTAAGTTCTTATATAATATATTATTAGTATTTCTAATTTTATTAATCAGTCTGAGGCTAAAGATTTATATTTACTTATACTTTTCAATATTAAAGTATTTGAAATATAGTATACTTTTTACTAAAAAGGTGTCTTATACTTTAATATATAATTCTTCAAAAAGTTGACTTAATATTATAATAAGGCTAAATTAATAGAAATTAATAGTCTTGATTGGTATTTCTACTTCTTTCATTATTAAATAGATATTATAATATATAATATTAGAGAAGTTAGTTTTTATAGTAAAAATATTCTTCTTCTATGGTTATTCTTATTATCTTAATTTATCTTTTAGTATTATTATTATAATTACTTTTTCTAATATAGTTTCTCTCTTAACTTGATTATTATAGAAGCTCTTATTATTACTTTTTTTATCTTAGGATTAATAATATAATTTAATTATTATTATTCAAAAGGTATTAGATTTACCTTCTATCTTTATAATATATATCTTACTATTAATTAAAATAAGTTTAGAAGGTTTAATCTAACCTTAATATTTTTAATAGATATATATATCTAATTATAGTAAGAATTAGTAAATAGATATTATAGAAAGACTATTATATATATAAAGTATTTGAAATATAGTATTACATACAGATTTTATATACTTCTTCTGTTACTATTTAGATAATTACTATATATCTTATTATATTTAGAGATGTAGTAATAATATATTAAGATATAAATATATTCTAAAAATAAATAGAATTAATATAAAGATATTGAAGCTATTAATATTTCTAATTATTTTACCTATACTTTAGAATTTTTCTCCTCTTAATATTTCTAATATCTTATTATATATAATCTTATAAGTCTTCTATAGGAAAATATAATACTATTTGATTTTACTAATATTATTATAAGTTTTAATTAATATAATCTTTATTTTACTATTTATACTATTAGTCTTTTTCTTAAAACCTTAAATAGTAAAATTATATTTTATATTAATAATTATCCTATATAGAAGACCTCAATATATATTAATCTAATACATTCTTAATATATATTATATATCTTCTATAGAAATACTCTTTATAAATTTTATAATTATAAATATTATCAATATATTAACTATATATAATATAGACTTATTGTTATTAAATTATATAATATTAATGGAAATTTCTATATCAAGCTTATAGTTATTTTTAAAGCTAAATTTGAATTACTATAATATCTTACTATTTATTTAGTATTAGTAGTAGTCTTTCTTTAATTATTCTAATCTTACTAATAATTATAATTTAACTTACTTTATTAAGAATATTATTTACCTTTTAAATATTAGAATAAGTAAATTTCTTTTAGAATTACTATATTTCTATTTCTATAAAGATATTAATAGCTTTATTATAAAAGTCCTCTTAGACTAAGAATTATAAGTATTTCTTATATCTTTCTATAGGTAATAATATTTCTTTCTATTTAATTCTATTATTAAAATTATTAGAATAGATTTAGAATTAGTTTATATTAAGAAAACTAAGAAAAAACAGGATAGTTATTAATATAATATTAGGATTAATATTTCTAGATAATATAAATATTTGAATTATATTAGTATATATAAAGTTTTACCTATTTCTAAATCTTCTATTTATTATTTAAGTAGTTTTATTAAGTTAGATATTAAATATAATCTTCTAAAGAGTTTTTAATTACTATAAACTTCTTATAAATAGTCTTCTTACTCTTATATTTAAAAGGATAATTTTAAATATAACGTTAGAAAACCTTAAAATTAAGAAAACTTCTAATTTAATTAGTATTATAAAATAATGATAAATATAATCTTAGAAGATTTCTATGGGTTCTTAAAATTAATGATTCTAACTTTATTATTTATAATTATAAAGTAGATTATTATAAGTTTTTTATTTAATATCTTATTTATATTACTAAATATTATTTGTATAGTTATCTCTATTAATATAGTATTCTTAAGATATATAATAATTTCTATTATTAATTCTATATTAATAATAAATATTCTCTTGAAATATAGTATTAAATTCTATATTCTTTAGTAATATACTTTATTAATTAGTATTCTATTACTAGTTTTAAGTATATTTAGTATTTATTATATATATATGTATTTTAAACTTTCTCATAAAGGAGTTTTAAGGTGTCATTATTATCTGGTTAATATAGAGGTTAATATAATTACCAATAGTAAAAATATTAACTATATTTACTAGCTATTATATATATAGTTAGCTAGAAATTAATTATAGTTTATAATGAAGCTATATATTCATTTAAATTATTATTATTAACCTTTCAAGATTTTTATAATCTATTTATATAACACATTAATAATTAGTTTTACTTTATTAATAATGTTATAGAAGATATTAACTACATTATACATTTAGCATATAGTTATATATATATTTTTTCAACTTTTCCTTATCAGTCTTAAAAGCTTAAGTAAATATATCTAAATAGGTTAATTCTTATTACTATTGTTTTAAATATTGTTACTATATTAATATATTAATACTGTTTAGTGATTATTCTAAGATTAATAGTTTTCTGTTTCCTATAGTAATCATAATAAACTATAGAGGTTTTGAATTTATCTCTAATTATGATACTTGTTTCAGTAATTGAGAAGTTATTCTAGATTAATATAACTAATACCTTATAATATATATATATTTATCTAATTAATATATTATTAACTATTCTTCCTATGAAATCTTATTTAATATCATAGTTAATCTATTTAGTAATAAGTATCTATATCTTATTCTTAAATATATAATAATCTTTACTCCTATACTTATGATTTAATTAGTATATTTTACTTAATAATATTTTGAATTTCTTATTAAGTTAGTTAAAAATAATATATTATTTTAAAGATATCTATTAATCTCTCCTAAAGTATATATAGAGCTTTAGAAGTCCCTATAATCCTAATGATTATTCCTTCTAATTAGAATTATCTTTTATAATAAAACTTCTTATAAGGATAATTACCTAGGTATTTAGTTTAACTAGTTATAAATTTAGTATTAATATATTTTTAATATTCAGTATTAATAGTATTATTCAGGCTAGAGTTATTTCTACTCTTAAGCTTTCTAGTATAGAGGATTATTATTTCTTAAGAAGTATAGACTTTCTAGTTTTTAGGAGTTATTAAATATATTTTAAATTCTTCTTAATCTGTTATCTTAAGTAGTAATAGTCTTCCTAATTAGCTTCAATATTTTCTTCTATTTATTAAATTAGTATATTTTTATTAAATATTTCTACCAATTTCTCCTTTATAGTCTTTTTATTTATAGGGAAATAGATTCCTCTATTAAAAAAGTAGTTCTTGAGTAATTATAGTATTCCTTTCTGTATTATATCAAAATATACTTCTTCTTAATTTTAGAAAGCCTTTTAATAAGTATTTTATAGGTCTTTAAATAGAAGACTTATTCTATTTATATTTATATATAATAATAGATATATGTATTATTAATATTTATATTTCTATAAAACAAAATATTCTACTCTCACTATTATTTAAATATAATTTTCTATTATATACTAATTAGTATATTTATCTTAATCTACTAAAATACTCTCTTATACTTATTAATATAAACTACTATATTTTAATTATTCTATATTTCTCTACAATTATTAATAAAATCTAGAGAAAGAATATAATCTAGAATAATAAGTTAGGAGAATATTTATAGTCAGTGTAATTCTAGTATATTTTAAATAGAAGTATTCTTCTAAAGCTTATAACTTTAACAATAGATATAATTCTTAGATAGATTATAACTATTAAGTAAAAGTCTTTTTCTCATAGAATTCTGTATATATTTTCTGATTAGAAGTTTTAAAAACCCCTTAAAATAAACTTCTATTTAATTATGATACTTAATAATATACTTAAAAGTTTATATAAGATAGTATAACTAGTTAGAATTAAACATAATATTAAAGTTAGTATAATTATCAATTTAATCCTTTTAACAATAGCTATGTATTTTAACTATATAAATATATTACTAATAGTAGATAGGGATAATAGGAGATAAAAAATAAGTACTATATATTACTATTATATATATCTATGAATAAATAGAGTAGTATTTTCTCTTAATATTTGATAAAAAGTAGATTTAAAAATAAGAGTCACTATACTTATTAAGTAGGCGGTGATATCTACTTCTGCTTATTAATATATATTCTTTTTTGATATTATCTTTCATAATTAGTTTCTTTTTTATATTTCAGGTTTTACTATTAATTATTAAATATCTTTCTCTTTAGGTCTCTAAAATATATAGTAATTATAATTAGCTAGGTAGTTATATATCTAAGTATTTATACAGTATTCTTTATATTATGAGTAAGTAATATTAGTCAATTCTTTATCTTATTAATATATAAGTAAATACTTAGGGAATAGTTAGGGATAGGAATAGTAGATATTAGTTTTATAATACTTTTAACTTTAATATTACTTATAATAATACTTTAAACCTACTAGTTCTCTAGATGTCTTTATAGAGTATTTACCATAATTATCTATAGAATATTTAGGGAGAAATATTAGAAGTTTTAATAATCATTTTCTATTACTAGCTTTTCTATGTTATTTCCTAGGATTTCTTTATTAAATGAAATAAGGTGTTTTTAAAATTCTTTTTCTCTTATTAGTTATAACTTGAATTCTAAAGGTTAGATTAAAAACTAGATATCCTTTATTTCTTCAGTTTTTTTTATTAGGAGAAAGTTTATTATATTATTATAATTATTTAGTCAATCTCTTATTATTTCTCTACTTACTAAATATATATAGCATATTAAGAAAAAGTAATAAGGAATAATAATATACTATAGATCTTTCTCTCTTATTAATATTAATTCTATTATATTTATCATTATACTTTTGATTTCATAGGTTAGTAGAGACTTTAATTACTAATTTATTATATAATAAATATAAATAATATTGAGTCAATAAGTTATTATAAGTCTACCTTTTTCTCTTATGTTTACTATATAAGCTTTTAGGATTTATATCAATATCTTAGGGTTCTATATAATTATAATAGTTTTAAACTTATCTATTTTTACTTCATAAGCCTCTAGAGATTTCTTTAGAAGGTATTATAGTCTTATTTATTTAGATTATATTTATTAATCTATAGTTAAATAGTAGTTAATAGTACTAGTAGTAGTAAAATACTATAAATCAGTATTAGTTTATAATTAGTAAATATTATAATTAATCAATTATATAAATAGTATATAATTAGTAATCTCTATTTATAATAATTATATCTAAGTTATAGTATATATATATATATATACTATATATTATAGAGATAAAATCTATATAATAATCCTTTTACTTTTATTAGCCTAAACAAGTAGGTTAACTACTTAGTTACCTATTACTACGGTTTTAGCTACTTGAGTACTATATTTAACCTAGTACTTAGCCTTCCTACCTACCTATTAACCACTATAGCTAACCTTTAGTTAATCTAAAGCTAAGCCCCTTATAGCTATAGTTACTATACCTACTTTATATTAATCTTTCTTACAATAAATAATTAACAACTCATTTTATAATAGCTTTATACCCTTATATCTCTATATCTTTATAACTATATATAATATAAATATCTCGAGATATTTAATTACTACTAACTATAGGTATTCTATTCAAATATCTATTACAGCTTTAATATTTATAACTCTAACGTCTGTCTTATAGACTAAGTTCTATTTACCCTTTAAATAAGGTATTATATCACTAATTCAAAAGTTCTCTATCACTAATATAGGCTACTTTATTATTTCCATATAAATATAATAAGACTTGATTTATTCTTATTAGTACATAATCTTAATTTATAGAGTATAACTAATATATAAATAGTATTAATATAAACATCTATATTTTAATATAATTAGATAGCTTTTAAAACCTCTATAATTATATTATAATGATATTATAAAATATATAGTAATCAGTCTTATAAGAGTATATTAATTTGAAAATATTATCTAATTCATACTTAATCCTTAACATTATTAGTTTAATATAATAAGTTATTAGTTAACTAGATAATATTCTTATAAATATCTATAAGCTACTTATTGATTATGCCATTTAGAATAAATTTCTAAAGGCTTAATCTAATAAAATAATAGTTTTGAGTATACTAGTTATGAATACATATTTTTATACTTTTTCTATATGCTTTTTCTATAAATAGGTATTTAGATTTTGAAAAATCTTTAGTTCTATTATAGATGTATAGATTTAGAAGAATAATAGATTATAGAATACCTAGCTCTTATAAGTATTCTATTTTATCCTATCTTTAAGAAATTTATAAATATTCCTAGCCCTATAACTTTAGTAGTTATTCTTAATTATAAATATCTAACTCTAATTAAAATAATACTCTCTCTATATAAACTATAACTATAAGTTTCTCTACTACTATAAGATTTAATATTAGAATTAGAAGTATAATTATTCGTAACAATAAGTAATTCCTTTATTATTCTAACTAACTATAAGCTAGTATTAGTATGAATACTATCATTAGGTATAATGTATAGTTAAGTCTATATATAAGATGAAGAGCTTAGATATTATTCTAAATATAGATTAAAAGTAACCAAATATATATATATATTATATAATAAAAATAAATCTATATAATACTCCCTATACTCTTATTAGTCAAAATAAGTAAGTCGACTACTTCATTACTTATAACTATAGTTTTAGCTTTCTTAATAGTATATTTAACCTAACAGTTCCTTCATAAAAGATGTATTGATAATAATAAAGATATTATAATCTACTTCAATAAATATATCAATTAAAAATGAATCTATTCATTCTGACTTCAATAATAGCTAATTATTAGACATTTCTTTATTTCCTCTCTTATTATGTCTTCTATTTCGTTATTCCTACTTCTATTAAATTTATTATTTAATTTTACTTTAGAATTATTCTCTTTTTAAATCCTTGTTATTCTTAAATAGGAAACTATCACCTCCTACTTATCTTCTATATAATGTATAATCACTATAACCCTTATAACTATTATGATAGTCTTCTTATATTACTATATCATATAATTCTCATAAATCTAATTCTTCTTATTATACTTATAATCTTCATTCATAGCTCAATAATCTTGAGAATACTCTTTCGAAACAGAAGAGGAATTATTGGGATTTGAGTATTATTATTACTTCTTAACTGTTTTAGTTACTATAATATTTCATTTTATATTATAAATAGTAGGCTTGTAATATAGGAATTAGCAATAACTAGATAGCTTCTTTATATATTTTGACTTCTAAATTATATTTTAAACTTTAAATCATTAGAACTTATATTCAATGAAAAAATTCATTATAATGGGTAATTCTTCAAGATGGAAAAGTAATATAATTCCTGATAACAAGATTCAAATTATATTCAAATGGATATATTCTTTAATAATAATTAAGGTGTTATCAGATTAAAATAGAAAGGTAATTAGACATTTATTTTCTTTCTTTTAGACATTTTACAGTTAGATATCAATATAAAACTAGCTGTTTAAATCTTAACAAATCTTATTAAATTAATTTATAAAATTATTTAAATTATAAAAATTAGAAGAAGCTAATAGCTTGCTTTCTACTACAACTATTAGTAGATATATTACCCCCTGAAATATAACTTTAGCCTTCCTACCCTTCTACTAACTACTATAGCTAGCCCCTGGTTAGTTTAAAACTAAGTTTCTAATAGCTTGAATTAATATACTTACCTCGTATTAATCTTTTTCATAATAAATAATCAATAACTTCTTTTATAATAGCTTTATACCCTTATAGCTATATATAATTTAAATATTTTAAGATATTTAATTATTACTGACTATTAGTATTTTACTAAAATATGTATTATAACTTTAATATCTATAGGTTTAATACTTTTATTATAAACTATTAGAAGTTATTTATAAGAGATACTTTAGTAATATCTTAATAGTATTATAATAAATTTGAAGAGTTTATACTTAAGATGAAAACTCTTTACTAGATTCTAGAGATAGTAGTTATATAGAACCCTAATAGTAATATTCTATATAAGCTTTAAGGCTTAGGTTTATAATATACTTCCTATTACTTCTCTACTTTATTATTATAATAATATTTCTTATTAATAGTTTTAATAATATACTAATAATATCTAGTCATGTAAACCAGCCTAACTAATTAGAAAACTCTATTTAAAACACCTCTCCTAAATACTACTAATATTAAAAAGTACTACTAATAAGAAATTTTAAATACTACTAATATTAAATAGTCTTACTAATTAGAAGATTTATATTATATTCATCCTAAGTAATTTTATATTATATCTTTCTTTTTATTAATCTGTAAATAGCTTCTTTCTTTCCTTTTTATATAATCTTACTTTTCTTTTCTTAGAATTATATAACTTCTTGTTCTATACTTATTATAATACTATTATTTTACTACTTTTCTATCTATACTTCCCCTTTCTATATTCTTTCTATTATGATACTTATTATTACTACTACTAAATCTAGTTTCCCTAATGATAATCTTTCTTATTATTTTATTCCTTCTAAACCTACTACTTATACTCATAATAATTATATTATTAAAAGTAATTCTAATAATAAAGAGAACTAATTTCTTCATATAATTATCTCTATTTATCTTAACTATTATTCTAAGTATAATAAGAATAACTTACCTTAGTTCAATATATTAAGTTAAAACTAATCCTGTTATAAATATTTAAAATTAAAAAATAAGTATAAATAAAATTCTTATTTTTTTACTATTAATTCCAAACTACATACTACTAACTACTAAATTGATTACTTAATTATATATAGTAAATATAATATTACTTCTATAATCTTTATTACTAATAAGAAAAATACAAATAAAAGCTATTATACTTCTATCTTTTCGCTATAGCTTTCTATTATAATATAGTATTATAATAACTATTTCTATTACACCTAATAAGTATTTCTAATCTATATTATTACTATATCTACTACTCTTTTTTTATATATTAAGAATACTTTTATACCTACTTCTACTTTTACTCCTAAATAAATCCTTACTAACCTTAAAGATATTGTATAAATAATAATAAATTCTTTTCTTCCCCTTTGCTATTGTTATTATACTAACTTCTTTATAATAAAATACTATAATATATCCTAGTAATTAGATTATACCTTATTAATATTATAACTATATCCTCACCTCTATTAATACTAACTTACCTACTTATTACTATTATATAATTATCAACCCCTACTAATAGTAATAATATTTTACTTCTAAATAAGTATTACTTATTAGTATTTCTACAAAAGAAAAAGAAGAAAATAATAATGAAAGAAAAGAAAACTTCTAGAAATATGAAGAGAAATAAAATAATACTAATTCTTTTATTTAATTTATTTATTTGATACCTAAAAATAAATTTTATAACAATTTATATATATTTCTTATAAACTATTATAATACCTAATTTACAACTTATATAGCTTTTTATTATTAATAGACTAATATTAGTCTATTATTCTCTCTAATATTTCCATATTATAATTTAAATTATAGTATAGTCTTATAATTAATAAAGTTCTCTAAAAGCTTTTATATTAAAATATTATAATCCTTCTATTTAACTAATATCTCTTAATTATAACTCTATTCTAAAGTATTTTTAATACTAATATCTACTTAACTTTATATTTTTTATAAACCTTACTATTTTCTCTAGTAAAAAATTAAATAGAATTATAATATATATCTATATATTACTAGAATAGTAATAAGCTATCTTCTACTTATTTAATAAGATTAATATAAAATATTAAATATATATTTATATAGATATCTAATATAATATTTAGCAGGTTTAGTATATTAATAACTTGGTATTTAGAAGCTACTTAGTCAAACTTCTTATTTAACTAATTTCTCTTAATATAATATAGTAATAACTATACTTTATCCTTAACTTAGAACTTCTTAATTACTTATTATATCTTATTAATATTTATTTTATTATATTGCTATATATATACTTACTATTTAAATTATAGTAATACTATCCTTCAAATAAGATAAGAATACTAAGGTCTAACCTAAATTAGAATAGATGATTTATTCTATTGTTTAAAAATATAAAATAAGTATAATATTAAACTTATTTAAAAACCTATTAAAACTAATTCTAATAATTAAAGAATTCTTATTATTTAATACTAATTAGTTCATAGTAATATAAGCTAGTTAGTCTAATTAGAAAAAAACAATATATACTTATAAGAATATTCGAATCTTAAGTATTATCTTCTCTATCTTATAATCTATTTAAAAGTGAGATAATATTATTAATAATTCTTATATTCCTATTAATTAGTATAATATTATCTAGAAAGTATTAATTTTATTTAAGTTATAATTAATAATAATTAATATAAAGAAGCTATAGAACTACTACTAAGTATCATAGAATCTTTATATACAAGCTTTAATAATTATAAATACTATAACTTCTAATTAGATATATTGAGTTAATAATTTATAATTACTATTAGGAACTTGAAATTTCTTTTTCTCATAAATAGTAATTTTAATATCAAGTTAATAGAAATCTATAATTCAGATTTATTAAGAATTAGTAGGATTTAAAATAGGTTTCAATAGTATTTATAGCTTTTATATAAATATTAATAAATATTATATATTTAGATAGAATATTTAAGACTTCTTAATATACTATCTTAATACTAATCTTATCAAAATACTATAAATATCAAGTTAATATTAAGGTAATTTAGAACTCAAGAGTTATAGATTATTTATAAAATTATACTTATTAGTAACTTATATATAGGGACTTAAATCTAACTCTCATACAATAAAATACTATTCTTCTTTATTATATAATTAGCTATTTATATTTATATTGAAACTTCTAATAGGAATATTTCTATTACTTAATATATAGTTTCGAAGTGAATTCTATATATTAGTATTATTATAATTAACTAGTTTTATAGTATTAGTAATATAATGTTTTAAAATATAATGTATCTATCTAATAGTTTACTAGTAGTATACTAGTAAATATCTTCTATTTATATAGTTTTCTCTTAGCTTCTTTTTATTTATAAATTATGAATTAAAAGTACTATAGAAAGTTTACTTCTATTTTTAAGATTAATTTAGAAAGATTGAAAGATTTATATTAGAAATCTTAGTTTTATTATATTATTTGAGCCTTATTAAGAAAAAGTATTAAAGTATCTTATAATATAATTTAAATAGTATTTCAAAATAAAACTAAATTTTAAACAAGCTTGTACTTATTTAGTCTATTATTTGAAAAATAAATTTAAAGCTTATAAGATATTCTAAAGATTTATAGTTAGATAGAATAATAAATAGTTCTATTATATTTTATAATTCTACTAATTATATTTTTAGATATAATCTAACTACTAGTAGCCTTTTATTATAAATAGTATAATTCTATTAAATTAAGATAAATCTAGTTAGATAATAAGTAACTAGTTATAATATACTATTTCTATTTTCCTATTAGAAGTAGCTATCTAATACTATTTTGAAGTAATCTACTTCTATTATTATATATTACTCTAGATCTTATAAAACTATAATTAACTCTAAGATAGATATAAGTTTAAATACTTTAAATACGTATTAGTATATAGTATTCTAATACAATAATACTTCTTTTTATAGTAGTTATATAAGGGGCTTTATTAAACCAGAGAAATAATGAATTTAAGTATAATAGAAGTTTATAAAACTAAAGAAACTCTAGATATTATAGATATTTTTAAAGGCTTCTTATTCTTATATAACTTTCATTCGTTTAGAATTATAATAAATATCTTTTCCTATTTTAATAATAAAACCTAGGTATTTAGTCTATTTTATAGAGATTCCATACTTCTTCAGATTAAAGTATAAGTTAGCTTCTTATAACTATTAAAAGATTTATTTAATTTTGTCTATATAATTACTTTCTTATTTATAATTATAGATAATGATATTATCTTAATATGTTATAATAAAGTTATTAAGAACATTTTAAAATATATTCTTGATATAGTATTAGAATATTATAATTATACTTATTAGTTTAAAAAGCGTAATAGACTATTAAAATAAACTAAAATATATCTAAAAAGTAGTTTTATACTTCTCTCTTTTTACAATTTAAATCTTATAAAAGATTATATAAATATTCATTTTTATAAATTATATTACTTTAGATAATAAATATGGGGTTTTTTTGATTAATAGTAAGGAGTAATAATTATTAGTATGAATAGTATTAAAAGTAAAATAATTTATATAGAATTATTATTTTCCCCTAAGTTTTTTAATAAAGAAGATAGATGTTCTAGTTATGAAAAGACTTATTTAGACCTAACTCTTATTTAATAAATCTATAACTTAATATTGAACTTTAAGGAAGTATCTTATTGGTATATTATAAAGTATTTTTCAAAATAAGTTTAGTTCTATTTTATCTAGATTTATCCTTAGATAAATATAGTAATTAAATAACGCCTAATAAAATGAGAAGTTAGAAGTTTTATTTTTATTAAATAAGTTGATAAAGAAAGTATAAATAGCTAGCAAAATAAGTATTAGCTATTTTATAGTAACTAGTAATATAAATATTAGAGTTATATTAATTTGTATTAAGTTAATTACTAACTACTTCTAGCTTTCTTCTTTTAAATTAGAAGATATTATCATTAGTAATTTAATAGAATTTATTAATCTATTAATATATATCTTTTTTACTATATTACTAATAGTTTAAATAGTAAAGTTACTAATCATATTTATTTTTATCTTATTCTTTATAAATATTAGAATAATCTTCTAAGATTATAATTATAACTTCATAAAAATAGTTAAGGACATTATTTCTAAGATTATATAGAATAAAGCTTTAGATACCTAGTTATTAAAATCAATATATATCCTAACTATTTTAGTAATATATATTTTCTAGTTAATACTCAGGATAATATTTAACTCGTATAATTATAATAATATAATTAATATAAAGTTCTACTATCTTATAAATTCTTTACTAACTATTCTATAATAATTATAATTATTATTAATTTAGATAGAGATAAAAAACTTATTATTTATTAATTTAGAGATTAAAAAGGATAGTCTATCTATTTATTTCTATATTTCTTTAGTTTTATCTATTATTATAGTATTATTATTAGTAGTCATATTAACTTACCCTCTAGAGAGTTTCTTCTAAAAGACAAGGTTTTTCCTTTATTATTTAGAATCTTTTTATCTAACGATAAAGTCTAAATATTAGTATTAAAAGCTACTAGTAGGTAAATAAAACATAGTTTATATTTAGTAGTGAAATAGCTTTTAGTATTATAATATATATAAATACTAATTCATATATATATTTATATAACTAAAAGATTTACTTAATAAGTTCTATATATAATTATAATAGGAATTAATCAAAACTTACTAGTTATAGCTATTTATCTACTCAGCTTCTTATAATAAGAGGGAGTAGTATTATAATAGTATTATATTAATACTAAGGTAGCTTAAGTTACTTTTATACTTATTATCTATATATTGTTATTCTAATTAACTATTAATTATATTTAAGATAAAGGTTATAACCTATTATAGTTCTATAACTTTATATGAAAACTCTTGATGTTTAGTATAATTATATAGTAGTATTAGATTATAGTATAATAATCTATCTAATGAATATTATAATTAATAGTAGCTATTTGAATTTAAAAGGAGAAAGTTAGTTAGAAGTAGTTTGGCTATATATCTCCTATTTAGAAGTATCCCCTTATTTATTTTACAACTAATTTAAATTTAATAAAAAGTTTAATAAATCTTTGTTTAGGTTTTTAATTGAAATAGTAAATTTTCTTAAGGACTTAAATATTATAATAAGGGTTCTTATAATATTTGGTAAACTATTAGAAGAATATATTAATACTCTAATTATACTAAGACTTTTATATTCTATAAATACTACAAATTTATATCTAGACTTTAAGTAATAGGTTAGTCTATAGGAACTATTAGATATTTCTTAGTTTTTAAAGAAAGTTTTATTAATTGTTAATTTATATTATATAATTTCTTGCGATATAGGAAAGTAGGGAGTACTATTTTTAAAAGGAAAGTTAATAAGAAGTAGTTTTCTAGTTATTTAGAATACTAATATTATTTATAAAGCTATTGTATAATCTTATTAAAACTAGATAATGACTTTTTAGAAGAATTAGTTTTTATTTTCTATTAAATTAGTCTATTATTAGTCTATTAGAATACCTATTAGGGGTTTTATAATATTAATATTTACCATTATCTTTTACTATCTTATATGTTTCTTATATAATCTATTATTTACTATTAAGTTAAATTTAGATAAGAAGTTTATTAATAATAGAAACTAGTTATAAGAGATATTTTAGTAGTACCTTAATAGTATTATAATAAATTTGAAGAATTTATACTTAAGGTGAAAACTCTTTACTAGACTATAGGGGTAGTAGTTATGTAGAGCCCTAATAGTAATATCTTATATAAGTCTTAAGGCTTAGGTTTGTAATAAGTAATACTTAAAGAGTTAGTTGTTAATCTTAATAGCGAGTTCTATATATATAATAAAGTTACTAGGTCTATTTCATTTAATAAGTTTGTTTTTAATGTTTCTTTTTAGTTCTTAATAGAATATAAAGATCTTAGTATTATTAGTATAGTTAAGTCTAGTATAAATATATCTAAACTTAGCTATATAATATATAGCTATACTTTTCTATTTAAGAACTATAAGATTTTATTTATACTATTATTACTTATCTAGTTCTTAGAATAATAAGATTAAAATACTTTTAAAATTATAATAATTTGTAAAAATAGTCTGAATTTCTAGCTTGAGATTATTCTATTTATAAATAAGAAAGTTAGTAAGATAAAACTTAAACTATATAAGAATTCTTTCTTTTAAGAATAAGGTAATATAAATAACTTATTTAGCTTTATTTTTAAAACTAAGGTTATAAAATTAATAATAAGTTTTAATTTAAATAAGGAATCCTTTGAGGTATTTAGGAGTTCTATTAAAAGCTTGAGGTAAGTTAAGTTGAAGTTTCTCATATAACTTAACTAATATTTAGATAATATTAATAATAATACAAAAGGTATTAACTTCCTGCTAAAAAATAAGGAATTATTATTAATCCAGATTATTATAGAGATTCTATTAGAATTAATAAACTTTTATAATATTACTATTAATAATCTCCTGTATATTAGCTATATTTCTATTAGTCTTCTAGAGTTATTATATAAGTTTAATAGTATTTTTTTTTTATTACTAGAGGGTTTAATGTCTTTTATTTCTTAGTCTAAGGGTTTAATAGGTTATTTACTCTTAGAAAGTATTTTTTAAGAACTAGAAGAAGTAAAAAAAGTTTAATATTTAGTAGATATAGTAATATTCTTTCCTAGATATTATTAAGTAAGTTTTATAAGGTTGACTTATTAAATAGGAGTAATTAAAATATTATAGCTAGCTTTAAATTTAATAGAGGTAAATCTATTAGTAATAGGTTAAGGTTATAAAATATAAGTAATAGTATTATTATTATACTAATAAGATTAGGTTTTAAAAGCTTATAGTAATTAGGTATAAGTTTAATAAGAGGGTTATAAAATAATTATAAGAATAAAATTAGAAGTCTCTTAGTGAGATTTATAAGTTAATTACTAAAACGCTATAGAAGTCTAATTTTAAGTAGATTTAAGTTTATCCTATATATAAATCTATAATACTATAAGTCTTCTTATTTCTATTAATATTATACTATTTTTTACTAATTTAAGGATAAGAAGTAATTATTATTTATAAGTTAGAGATTACTAAGCTTTACTAATTACTTTAGGAATCTACTAATTAATTACTTATCTTATAAAGTAATTATTTATCTTTTATTATTATATAATCTATATTATAGTTCTTCTATAGTCTAGTAGGTTCTTATTATATTCTTTTTTTATAAATATAAAATATCCTATAGCTACTAAGCGTTTTATAATTTAGCTTTAATCCTATTAAATTGTAATATTAAGTCTCTCCTCTAAAGAGTCTTATCCCTAAGACTAATATAAATAGGTAAACTCCTATTTTATTAGTTTGTAATATATTTTTTTATTTTCTTATTATACTTATAATTATATTAGAATTAGCTTCTGATTTCTCTACTTCTAATATTATAACTAGCTTTAGGTTTACTAGAAGTAAATCTATTAGTAGTAGGTTGAGGTTATAAAATATAAGTAATAGTATTATTATTATATTAATAAGATTAGGTCTTTAGGGTTTATAGTGATTAAGTATAAGTTTAATAAAGAGGTTATAAGATAATTATGAGAATAAGGCTAGAAGTCGCTTAGTAAGATTTATAAGTTAATTACTAAAAAGCTATAGAAGTCTAACTTTAAGTAGATTTAAGTTTATTTTATATATAAGTTTATAATACTATAGGTCTTCTTATTCTTATTAATATTATATTATTCTTTATTAATCTAAAGGTGAGAAATAATTACTACTTATAAGTTAGAAATTACTAAGTCTTACTAATTACTTTAAAGATCTACTAATTAATTATTTATCCTATAGAATAATTACTTATCTTTTATTATTATATAACTTATATTATAATTCCTCTATAGTCTAGTAGGTCCCTATTATGTTCTTCTTTTTATGTATACAAAATACCCTATAGCTACTAGGTGTTTTATAATTTAGCCCTAGTCCTATTGGGTTGTAATACTTTAGTAACTTGATTTATAACTACTTAATCTTTCAGATTTAAAGCTAGATTACTAATACTACAAGTATTTATCTACTTAAAATAAATTCGACATTTAAGTACTAATATGAAATTAAAGTTAGTCAACTTAAGTTATTTATTTAATTATATTTTACTAAACTTCCTGAACTATTAGAATGCGTATTACTCCTTTTACTACCCTAAGTTCCTAAACTACTTAAAGCTAATAGTATGAAAGTTACTACCATAAAGAAATTAGTTATTAGAATAAAGAAACTAGTTATTTCTATTAGAAATTAATATTTTTATAGTTATTCTAGAAAAGTTTCTATTTTTTTATTTCCTCTCAAAAATAAAGAAGATAATCTCACTAGTTATCTTTTAGCTGAAAAGGAGTAGGCATGTTATATATTTAACCTCCTACTTAGTAGGTAGCTTCATATAACGCCTAGTATAAAATCTTTATGATAAAAACAAAATCTAGTAATATTCTATAGCCTATTTATATCTCTATAGGCAAATATAGTTAAAAGGACCTAGTAGTATAGTATTTAATTTAAACTTAGCCCCTACCTAGAAATTAGTATAAGCTGTATAATAGTCTCTATAGTAGTAGCTTTAAAGTATTAGACTTATTATAATAGTAATTATAACGTTAATTTATACTAGCTAGTAATAATACTATCAGTATATCTTCATAAGACTAGCTTTATAGATAAAAGAGAGCGATAGATTACTATAGACTAGCCTTCTCTTTATCCTATAATAATATTACTACTACTACTAATAATAATAATAATAATAATAATAATAATAAGAATACAGACTACTCCTAGCTACTGTTACTATATTTAACCCTTAAAATCTCAATTTAAATATCGATCTTATTAAAACTATTAATAACTATAAGGAGTATAACTATTTTTATAAAAGCCTAAGTAAGCTAATATTATATAAAGGCGATTTTACTATTCTTTCTAGCTTGTTTAAAGTAGTTATAACTAAGTTTAGCCTCGAAATATTACTAGTAGATAAGGCTATTAGTATAACTATTAGTTACGCTATACTGTAAGGTATATTTATAACTAAGTTTAGCCTCGAAATATTACTAGTAGATAAGGCTATTAGTATAACTATTAGTTACGCTATACTGTAAGGTATATAGTAACTATACGTATTGCTATATATATAGTAGCATACCTTCTATATCCTACTAGTAATAAATACTAAGTACTTAGTACTAGCTATAGCTAATTATATAGTAATTAGTAAGTAATTATAATACTATAGATCTAGAGCTTTATATAATACCTTATATTACATACTATAATAATAATAATAAATAACTAGAATACTACTTTATACCTATATAGTAAGATTATATATAATATATATTACCCTCTAGATAAACTAATACTAATTAATAGTTAACCTTTCTGTTACTACTATACTATAAATCAGTAAGGTTTATTATAGTAGAAGAAGTAATTATAAAAACCCTATACTTAAAACTTATATAAAATATAGAATTATAAGATTTATTACCTAGATACTTCAGATCCTCCCCACTTTAAAACCTTACTAGGAACTTCTAAATTATATACTAACTCTTTATAGATAACTATTATTATAATACTAATAACTCTACTTAATTTAATTTTAAAATAAAGTAGTCCCTAATAACTACTATTAAGAAGCTAATAACTACTCTTACTCTTTACTTATAAGAATACGTTTAGTAAATATAATAAGCTTCTTCAAGCTATTACTAAAATTTCAATACTAGAAACTTATAATATCTCTAATTTCAACCCTTTAAAAAACCTATATAACCTCTTAAAAACTCTTTCAATACCCCCCCACTTTTATACTAATATTTAAATCAACCCCTATAAGTAAGATACCTACCCTAAATATTCCTATACCTATAATAATAATACTCTTAGATATTCCTATCCCTATAAAGCTCTACTAATACTTCAAACTAATACTTTTCAACTAAATCTCTAACTTTAACTATAAGAATATTATAAATAAACACTTTATAAGAATCTCTACTTATACAACATAGTAAACAACCTTCTATATTTATATAAAACTCTATAATCTGAAGCTGTTTTAAGTATTTAAAAATAATTTTAAGGATTAGCTTCTAATAACTTAATAACTTACTAATATCCCTGCCTATACTACTTGAGAAACTACCTTGTAATATATAATATTAAGATTAATATAAATAGTAACTAAATCTTTATAATACTATACTAACTATCTTAATAATAAGAATTTACCCTATAGACCTATAAGGAATTCTAAGAAATTCCAAAATACTATATTAACCTTAAGAATAACCTCAAAAATACTTTAAATAAATTAATAACTTCTTACTAAAAGAATTCAATTTTACCCTATTTTTAATAACACTTAACCTAAAGTTAAATATATAATACTAGTAATACCCTTCTAATAAGAAATTAAAAGGAAATACTTATAACTAATCTAGATAGCTTATATATTTATTATATGAAATCGGAGATTTTTATGATAATTATTAACCTTACTAACCCCTTATTTAACTATCTCAGAACCTCCCTAATACTAAGAAAAATACTATGAATATATCTTATATCGTATTTCTACTACTAATTTTAATAATACTTTAGCTAAATATACTATAAACTTTATAAAGTTATATAATAAAAATATAAGATATAGGAGAAATTTATATAATATATTTAATATTAAAATCTACATCTTTTATAATTACTACTTAAACTTAATATCTTATATCATATATTAGTTAGTATAGTCTTAATTATAATAAAGAATTAGATTCTTAAATTTTACTTTAAGTATTTAAATAATCCTAATTTTAACTTATTATTAGTTTTATCTAGAGGGTAATACATGCTGTATGTAATCTTGCTGTATAAGTATAGAGTAGTATTCTGGTTATTTATTATTATTTTTCCTATATTATATAATGCGTAGCTATATATATAGAAATAGAGCTTATATAGTTTATATAGTTATATAGCTAGTAGTAACTATATAGTATATACAGGCTATATAGGCTAACTATTTACCTAATAGTACTATAGTATAGCAGCTTGTAATAGATGAACTAATACTAGTAACTTTTTATTTATATTGTAGTAATATTATCTAATTATAAAAAGTCTAAATAATTAGCTATAAAATACTATCTTTTTCAATAGTCTTCTTTACTATTAAGCCTATTACCTATTTATCTTTCTATATAATTATAATAGTTATATTAATTGCTGGGATTTCTTTAAATAAGTACTAGAGGTTGAAAGAGTATAGAGCTCTTTTCAAACTTAGACTATATAACTATATAGTTATAAAGCTATATAGTTATAAGATCTATATAACTATATAGCTATAGAAGTATTATTTTAAGAAGGTAGTAATATTATATACCCTCTAGTAGTCTCTAGAGTTATAATTAGAAGTTATAAGAGAAGGTTCTTATTATAAGTTATACTTTAAGAAGTTACTATAGCTATATTGCGTTTATAGAACTTTAAAAATTATAAGAGGGGGTAGTTATCTAAATTATATAAAGGGGTTTCAAGAAGTTATATAAGCTTTTAAATATATCTATTAAATGCGCTCTTTTTAGTTATACTGAAGGTTTAAACTTAATATAATATATAGAATATCTTATTTCAAATTATATTAAGTATAATTATTAGTATCTTAATAGTAGTTATTCCTAAGGGGTTTAATTTGCAATTTAGAGCTTTAGTAGGAATTAGAAAGGGTTTGAAATATCTATAAGAAACTAGAGATATTATAAACTCTAGTAATTAGAAAAGGATTATAAGGCTTAAAGGGGTTGTATTTACTAAATATATTCTTATAAGTGAAAATTAAAAGTAGTTATTAGTCTTTTAATAGTAACTATTAGGAAGTATCTTATTTCAGATCAAATTGGATATAATTATTAATATTCTAATATTAGCTATTTATAAAGAGTTAGTATATAATTTAAAGCTTCCTAGTGAGGTCTTAAAGTGGGGAAGACTTAAGATATCTAAATAGACCAATCTAATAATCTTTTTACTTATAGGTTTTAGATGAAATTATAAGTACTTTTTCTACTAAATACTTCTTACTAATCTATAATATAATAATATAATAGAAGGGTTAACTACTAATTAGTATTAGTTTATCTAGAGGGTAATATATACTATATATAATCTTACTATATAAATACAAAGTAGTATTCTAATTATTCATTATTATTATTCTTATATTATATGGCGTGTAGCTATATATGTAGAAATAGGGCCTATATAGCCTATATAGCTATATATCTAGTATTAGCTATATAGTATATACAGGCCGTATAGGCTGACTATTTACCTAATAGTATTATAGCGTGGCAGCTTGTGATGGATAAACTGACACTTATAGTTCAAATAGATAACTCACTATATTAAAAACTACTTCAAAAATAATAAATATTAATAGTTATATTTCTCTAATTAGTAAAATACTATATTTCGAAATATTATAACTAAGAGCCCTAAGAAGAATAAAAAGGAAACCTTTAAAGCTTTAATATTCAAACTTAGATATATCTAGAAAGCCTTCCTACTAAACCTCTATATAAATATAATACTTTACTTCTGACTTATAAATACATATTATAATATACTTAAATACTAGTTAGCCCTCTTTAATTCTATAATAATATCTTAAAATCTTTATAACTAATTAGGATTAACTATAAATAATACTATATTGATCTAAAAGTCGTAATACATTAAGAATAGTAAAGATAATAACTAGAAATAAGTCAATAATCATTTTTAAGTTATTTATATATACAATTCCCCCTGAAAGTGCCCCTAAGGTATTATACTACAAAGTATTTAATATCCACTTTATACTACTTTATAATACTTATATTCATTTATATTAAATAGAACTTACTCTTCTCTTATAACTATATATAGCTATCTAGATAAAAAGTATTAAATATATAGTAAAATAGGTTATAAAGCTATAAAACATAATTTTAAAGAAAAACATACTTCTTTTAACTAGTATAAGTTAAATACTAACCCTAAAGTATACTTTATAATAATATACTAAACTTTCCTTATAAATTATAAAATCATTAATAATTTAAATAATACCTTGAAAAATCCCCTTTAAGACTATTAATTTAATAGTACTATTATATAATACTAAATATAATATAACTTTAAAAATAAAACTACTATTGCCTCTAAATAATTTTTAATATTATTCTTTAATAGAAACCCTCTTACTCTTAATAGAAATAAAACTATAAGAATCTTTTAAAACTAAGTTATACTATATAGAATTTACTATAATAAAATACTTATTACTATTTAAAAGGTATCTTTTTAAGTAATATATAAAATAATTAATAATACTATTAAACTAAATAGCCTTATACTTATTCTACTTATTTTTAGAATATACTCCTACCTTATAAGAAATTTAACTCTTTCTCTAGATACTATTATTTAAATTCTTACTATGTATAAAACTACTAAAGAAATCTACTAGGAATATACTAAATATATTACTAATACTATTTTAATAATATATAATAGCTTAAACACCTTATATATTATATCCCTTCTATTCTAATCCTTAGTATATATATAATAAGAGAAAAATAACTAGTAAAACTTATACTACCTTTTTATCATATATAACAAGATATATATTCCTAAATTTCTTTATAATTCTTAAGAATTTCAATCTATAGTTATAAAATTATACTTTTAAAATAATAACTAAAAGATCTTATTAAATTAGATTTTAAAAATATCAATACTTTTTAAAATACTAATATTTAAAAAAGTCTATAAGAAATCTATAAGAACCTATATTATTATTATAAGAAATCTAATATTATATAGAAATATATATTCCTATAGTAATATTCTAATTCTATATATAGCTATCCCTATAAAGCTTCAGAATACTTAGTAAATACTATAGACTATTATTATTATAAATAGTAGTCATACTACTACTATTAATAATAATCCCCTCCCTATTTAAATAGTTAGTAATATACTACTCTAACTTTCAATACTTTAGATCTAAATAACTTTAAATCTTATAATTCATAAGAATAACTCATTTTCTCTAGTTTTTAACTACAAACCTCAATTTATATTATATCTTATAACTAAAGAATAATCTAATGTAATACTAATATTTAACTTCTATAAGAAAAGTATTATTCTAATACTTAGATCACTATTTAAAGAATTAATTAAAAAAGAAGTAAAGAATATTATTACTAATAGTATTATAGCAATTATCTAATATAATCCTATTTTCTAAAAAAATTATAAATACTTTAAATCCAATATTATGAGCAAATTTAAAACTAAGAATACTAATAAAATATATAAGAAGTTGAAACTAATAATCTAAAACTTTAGAAATAATAGTAAGTTTGAAATATTAATAGAATTACTAATAATCCAATAAAATAGCTAATAGTTAATTTTAATTAGAATTCTAATTTTCCTCTAGTATATTAATAAAATAATATAGCTTGATAATATGATATAAACCTATATTTAAAATAAAATAAAGCTTATAAAACATATCAGAATTAAACTATTTTTATACTTTAAAAATTAATACTTTTTAAGCTTTATTATAATTATTATTAAATTATTATATAGCTTTATTAAAACTAGTACTTACTAGTAAGTAACCTATTCTAAATACTATAAAGAGTAGTTATAAATAGAATCATCAAAATATAACCTATTCCTCTTTATCTTATACTTTAAAAATAATACTTTTAGCTTTATAAATATATAAACTAATAATACTTTTAGCTTCTTAAATATTACTTTCTTATACTATAAAGATGAAGAACTCTAAGAAACGTTATTTAAAGCTAAATTTAAAATAGTCCTCCTAAAAATAGTACTACTAATATTTAATAGAAATATCTTATTATTTAATAGTAATACCTTCTATTTATATTAAAGATACTCAAAGTAAAAACTCACCCTTATTAATATATATATAATACCTAAAATATTAAAACAAATATATATTAAATAATATATATATAAGGTATACCTTATTTTAATATACTAACCT
>QAPF01000537.1:0-25656 GCA_004367935.1 Colletotrichum sidae | reverse complement strand
TTCTAATAATAACTCTATTATTTAGTTACTTTTACTCTGTATTTAGAATAGTATCTAAGCTCTTTACCCTGTATATAGATGTAACTGTAGATTTTACTTAATAATAGTATTTATACTAATACTAACTTATAACTATTAGAACAGATAGATAGGTAGGTAAATCAACAATTAAGTTATTACTATAGATAACCGTGAAATCAGGAGAAACGTAATATGATAAAAGTAGTTTTCTCAATATCAGGACTTGTTCAAAATATTCGTAATAATAATAGTTAAATAGAGGGAGAAATAGTGATTCGATTGATAGTATAATTAATTATTTCTAACTATTATTTATAGACATATTAAGGTTTTTATATACAGGGTAAAGAGCTTAGATACTATTCTAAATACAGAGTAAAAGTAACTAAATAATAGAGTTATTATTAGAACTCTAACCTTATTTTTTAAAGAAGTAGAAGTTGAAGAATTATAAGAATTTATAGTTAAAAGTCTAGTAAGGGAAACTATAATAATACAAAGTAGGTCTCTATAAGAATATAGCTAAAAGTCTTAATTAAGAAAGGTTGACATATATAAATAGGGTTTATATTACTATATAGACTATTGTTTAAAGGATTTAAATATTAACTCTTTAGTTAGAAATTCTTTTTAGTATTTTAATAGCTATAACTAGCTAGTTACTAGGTATATTATATAGTCCTATTAGTATACCCCTATAACTGTCCCCCCTTTTAGGAGTTTTAATCCCTCAGGCTATAATTATATACTTCCTAATATCTATTGTAAAGTCTATATATTATTTCTAACTATTTGTTATATATAATACTTCTTTAATACTAATAATTTTTTTATTATAATACTATTCCTTATTTTAGTGATGTTTTATAGTTTAGATAATAAAACCAATTTGTATTAATATAATTGTTACATTTTTATTTATTCTTTTCATTATTCATAAATATATATATTATTATTTTAGCGATATATTAAGACTTTTAATTCGTATAGTATTCTTTTAGTAAAAATAGTTTTTTTAAATTGAACTATAGTCTTTTATATTATTTCGCTATGTGCTTAGTAGGTATTGTCCATTTTTCTCTATATATGTCTTATTATCTTTTAATCTTCTATTTATATTATTCTTATTCTCTCAATACTCCTCTATATTATCTTAGTAGTTATTCCTCACTTGTTACTTTTTCTCTTTTCTTTTTCTCTTCTTTCTTTCTTATTATTAGTATTATTATTATTATTAGTATTATTATTATTAGTATTATTATTATTATTATTATTATTATAATAAACCTAGTTATATAGAGAATAAGTGCTGTTACTACCAATACTAGTATTATTCTTACTTCATATAGAAGTATAACTTCTACTACCCTATCTTTATATGAATGTTATAAATTATATAGAAGTATAACTACTCGTATCAATATAAATAGTATAATTACTATACGTATTACATATAATAAATAGTATTACTAATATTAATTACTATAATAGTTACTATAGCAGCAGCTATAATATTAACTATTATAATACTTACTATAGTTGACAAATAATAATATTATTATAATTACTCTACTTTAAAGCTTAGGTCTATATATTAATCTAACCTATCTAATTAGTATAATTAGTAATCAGATAAAGATAATAAATTTAATAAGAAGAGATTAAAGAAAAAGATTATTAAGCCTGAGGCTCCTATTTCTCCAAACTGATAGAAGAAGGTTCTATAAATAAAATATATAAAGTAGTTACTACCCTCTTTAGTAAAATAACTTTTACTTTATAGCGCTTTTAGTACAAATACCGCGATTTAACTATAGCCTCATAATACCTTATTAGAAATAGCTATAATAGCCTTATTATCAAATAAAATATAACTATAACCTTATTATTTCAATAATTAATATTAATTATATTACTATTTACTATAAGATAAGTAACTATAAGTAATTAGTACTACTTTCTTTTATGTGGGGCAAGCTATTTTTAAATTATAAGTCGCTAAAAAGTAATTCTACTTAATAAATATTAATATGTGAGGAAAGAAGGCCCTATATATAATTACTATTTATAGGTTTTTATAGTAACGGGATGGACAATTATATAGCTATATATGCTTATATAATCCTTAGAAACTATTCTATAATATATAGTCTTCTCTATTTTCAATCTAAATACTATTATAATTTCGAAAGTCGAAAAGTTTTAAAGGAAGTTTAAATTAATATTTCATATATTAATCATAATCTATTCTAATATTTCTTTTATATATACTTAATTTCAATAGTATGTTATAAATTTCTCTCTCTCATACTTCTTAATAATTGATTAGATAATTAATTCTTCATATTCTACTTGCTTTCTCCTTATATACTTTAATAATTAAAAGAATAGAAAAGTACTACTAATCATAAGAAATACTTTATTTACTAATAATAATAAGATATAAAAACCTTCTTAAAAATATATAATGTCCTTCTCTAGAAGATTAATCTAACAAAAGTCTATTTATCAAATTACTATTATTATATCTACTATTTAAATAGAACTCCTAATATTTAGATATATTATGAAAGAAATTATAATCATTGAATACTTCTTTAGAAATATTAGTCTAAAATTAGACAATATATAGAAGATTTATTATGATAATAATCAAATAATTTGCCTCGTGATTAATATTAATAAGTAACTTTCTATATATTTCTACTGTATAGATAATTAAAATATATAGCTTTATGAGGAATATATGATAAGTTTATTTAGTATTATCTATATATTAATGGATAGTATACTAGCTAATAGACTAATAAGAGTATTCTTCAGACTTGAATTTAAATACTTCTTAATCCTTCTAAACCGTTGAAAAACATAAATTTAGAAGGAATTTCTCTAAGAAGTTTACCTATTAGAATAATTATATAAATAACTATTTATAAGATATATTAAATACCTAATAAATATCTCCTATAGAAATCAAAATATAATTCTTTTAATTAGTCCATATACTTTTTCTACTTATAAATAAAAATTGTAGTTAGCTTCCTATTTATAACTCTGGTTATATTAAAATATATTATAAAGGAAATTATAATTTAATAATATAAAACCTACTAATATTAAAATCAGTTTATAAGAAACAAATTATAAAAGAATATCAATCTTATTTAAGAAAGCAGTAGGTATAAAAGCTTTTAAAATATCTAATAATATTAGATTTATTTTCTTACTTTTTCCTTAAGAGAGTAACTTTATATAGAAATATAATATCTTTATATAAATTGGTAATACCTTATAGAATATTTCTAGTAATAAGATTATCAAGACCTAAGTATAATTTGTAAGTAAAATGACTAATTATAATTAAACAGATATTAACTCTAGAAATATTTCTAATAAGTATTAATTAAAGATAATTCCTATTTTAACCTACAGATATAAGAATAAGAATTTACTTTAAAATAACTACCTTATTAACTATTTCTTAAGAAGCAGACTTTCAATTATTATACTTATTAAAGAATATTAGTCACATTATAATTTTAATTTATTTAAACTTCTAAATAATAATTAGGTTACTTTTACTCTATACTTAGAATAATATCTAAGGTTTATACTCTATATATTGATTTAACTATAGGTTTTACCTAATAATAGTATTTCTACTAATACTAGTTTATGACTAGTTTAAATAGTAATGAAATTACTTATAATTATAAATCGTTATACCCCTAATTCTAATTTTTAACCTTATAGTAATAGAAGGCTTAATAATAATTTTATATAAGGAGAATTTATTAAAGCTAGAACTTAATATATATAGCTAAACATAAGTACTAAGGTTGTAGGATTAAGAACTTTTATAAACCTGTTAAAAATAGAATAAAATAGAATACCTATAAGGGTTAGGTATTCTATAATCTATTACTCTTCTATATACTTTATAATAGAACTGAAATCTCCTCGAAATCTATATAGCTATTTATAAAAAGAGTACTAATTGAGATATTTAAATTATATATAATTATAAAAGTATAAAAACATTAAGGCATAAGGTTATTATAAAAAGAGTTATTAGTTATTTATTATTAAAAAGATTGATATAAGATAAATATACTTACTATTATAATTATAAGAGGTTTAACTTTAGATTACCTAGGGGCTAGCTATAGTAGTTAGTAAGGTAGTAGGAAGGCTAAAGCTTTACTTTAAAAAGTAATATATCTACTAATAGTTATAAGAGAAAGCAAGCTATTAGCTCCTACTCTTATAAATAATAATACATTTAAATTATAAATAATATAGAATCTATCAGATATATTAAAATAATAAGACTACTATTTCAAATTCACTTAAAATATTAAAATCTTAGTATTATTAACTAATTAGATAAAAGTATTAAAATAGGGTAAATAGAAGTAATTTGAACTAAAAGAAAACTTGTTGAAAAAGATTATAAATATAGCTATATAACTATATAGTTATATAGTTATATTAAAGAAAGGATAGAATTAAAAGGTAAAAACTAGCTTGAGTTACTACTATACCTAGCTAGCTATACTATAGTTAAGTATGTAGCTATAGAGGGCTACAGCTCTCTGTATGGCTAGTGCCTATATAAACGTCTATATAGCCCAGTAGCCCTATGGCTACTCCAGCCTATTATAGTATACAAAGGATTTTGTTTATCATATACTTTTAATACTTATCTAATTAAACTAACTTTAGATAATAATAATTAAGCTATAAACTCCTAATAAGTAAACCAACTATCAATATAATTCTTATATATAATTTTAATACAAACTATCTGATTCTAATTTATTAACTTATCTCTTCTTAAGTTTATACTTTCTATATAACTAGTAATATATAAATAACCAATCTAATACTATTAATATCTTAAGTTAGTATTAACAATAATCATTATCAAAAAGACTATTACTTCTTTCTCTCAATAAAGACTTTTTCTAAGTTTTCTTAAGAGTCAGACTATTACTTCTTACTCCTATAGATTATTCTTCTTCTAAATTAAAGTATTGATTAATAATATTTTAAGAGTCTATTATTAAGTAAACTTACTAATAGATTACTGCTCCTCATTAAGTTTAAATATAAAAAAGCTACTCTAATTATTATTAGTTATAAACTTTCTATCTTACTCTAAAGGTTTAAATATAAGAAAACTATTTTAATTATTATTACTTATAAAGAATTTATTTTATTGCTCTAACTCTAGTTTAGGAAAGCTACTCTAGCTATCATTACTCATATTTAATTTATTAAGTCATATTTAATATAAGATATTATAAATAATATCTAAAAAAGAAAGTATTATAATTATTATTCTATAAAATACCATTAATAGTATATATATATGAAGTAATCTTAAATTAAAACTTATATAGTAATAATAGTAATAGTTTAAGAAAAGAAGAAAAGTTAAAGTAAGAGTATTATATAAATACTATACATTTATTATATTTTTATAACTCACTTTAGCCTAAGGTAATATCTTCAATAACCATTATTAATAGTTAATATAGATGGTATAGTATTATATCTATTTATACTTAATATAATATTCTAGAAATAATTAGTAATTCCCTTATTTTATTTGTTATAAATTTCAAAAGCTATAGATATATATAGTAGGGATTGTAACTAACTTTATATATTAGCTAGTATTCTTTTAGATATAATTATATATAGGGGTGTATATTATTATAAACCTATGCCTATAGGCTGCTATTTTAGGTTATATAGCCTGCTTATATAAGATACTTCTTATATAAGATATACTTATAAATCTATATATTAGATAGTATTATTCTATAGATAGTTTTTAATAGAAATAAGCTTTTACCTACCCATCTCTATAGGCCTAATAGTACGATTTATAATACTTTAATAGAATAGTTAGAATAGATAAGTTTATATTGCCCCTATTAATTACTTATTATATTGATTAACTATATTACCACTATTTAAAGTTTCTTCTATTGAAATATATTTTTCAAACAATACTTATAGTATCTATAAAGTTTATAAAGTAAAAGCTGACTACTAGGTATAACTTTCTTTGAAGGATTCCTCAGAAGTATATAATTTGAGATAAATCAGAGATTTTTAACACAACTGAAGAAGCTAAATAATACTTATAATAGAATCAGTAAAATAGTAACTACTAGTAAGATTAAAGTAATTATAAACAATTACAACTAATACTAAGTAAGTAGTAATATACTGTGTTAATTGAGATTTAGCTTTAAAGATAACTATAACTTTAATATCAAGATTACTATTAATATCTTATATTTCAATAGTAATAAGCTAACATTATATATAGTTAATATATTAATAATATTTATAGCTATAAGATTTCTAGAATGTATTTCTAAAGAGAATATATTATATATATGGGAAATATATTAAATCAATATATATTAGAACTTTCTAAATATGACTAGTACGAATATAAAGTATTTTTGTATTATTAAAAGCTTTAAGAAGAAAGCTAATAATCTGAGTAGTAATATAAAGACTATATTCATTAAAGTTTATAATAGTATTAGAAACGTTAAATAATATTATATTCTCTTACAGAAGATTTATAATATTATATACAATATAGTATTAGAAGTATTAAGAAACGAGGTATTTTAAAGTATGATTTAAATTATTGATACTATTAGTAGCCTTGATAGCTTTATATTAATTCTACTTAGCTTTAAAATATATATAGAGTTAGATATATAATTACTATTATTATTAAATATAGTAAAATACATAATAGATATCTTAAACCTAATAGAAGAAATATAAAAGATTTATATATAATAGTAGGCTTTAAATATTTTAAATATATATAATAGTTCTTCTATTATATCTATTTATCAATTATTATTATAATTAAATAGATATATCTACTAAGAAAATTAGAATTAGACTAGACCTTTTAGGTTTATCTTAATTTATAATAAGATATATATAACAGAACTAAATAATAGGAGGGGCTAATAGCTTGCTCTTTATAATAACTATTAGTAGATATATTGCCCCCTAAAGTAGAATTTTAGCCTTCCTACCCTCCTACTAACTACTATAGCTGGCCTTTAGTTAATTTAAAGTTAAACCCCTTATGGCTATAGCTAGTATACCTACTTTATATTGATCTTTTTAATAATAAACAACTAATAACCTTTTTATAATAACTTTACGCCTTTATATCCTTACGCCTTTATATCCTTACGTCTTTATAGCTATATATAATTCGAAAATCTTATAGTATTTGATTTATAAGTAACTATGGAGATTTCGAGGAGATTTCGGTTCTATTATAAAAGATATAGAAGAACAATAGACTATAGAATGCCTAGTTCTTACAAAACTATATTGTATTCTATTTTTAAGAGGTTTATAAAGTTTCTTAATTCTATAATCTTAATAGTTACTTTTAGCTATAAATATTAAGCTTTAATTCTAATAAAACTTTTTCTAATTATTACTATGGAGTCTTCTACTACTATAAGATTAAATATTAGAACTAAAGGTATAGTTATCTATAATAATAAATAATTTCATTATTATATTTTAACTAGTTATAAGTTAATATTAATATAAATACTATTATTAGGTAGAATCTATAGTTAAATCTATGTATAAGGTGAAGAACTTAGATACTGTTTTAGGTATAAAGTAAAAGTAACTAAATAGAAATAAATAATAAGCTTAATATATTCTATGTAATAATAGTAGAATTATATTACTAATTCTAAGTTTAAGAAAGTGATAATCAGAATTCTTATAATGATAATAAGAAACAAAGATCCAATGAGTAAAGAAAATTATAATAATAATATTTAAAGAGAGATTTAAAATAGTAAAGATATTCATATGAAAGTAATATCTTTATTATACAAACTAATTCTTTAATATTATATAGTATAATATTTATTTTATAGTAATAAAAGTAGAAGTATTAGTCAAAACTACTAATCTTTACTAAGGTAGCTTTATTATAATATTAGGTAAGCTTTTTAAAGAATTATATATCAAGAAATAAGAGACGAAATTAGTAAAAAGAATACTATAATTTAGATATTTCAATATTTCAATATCTATAAATATAGGTAGATAAAGATCTTGAGTTTAATATTTATGAGCGCAGTTAAAAATACCAATAATATATTATATAAAAAGTTATAACTAATTGTTAAAAGTTTTAATAATTAGGAAAAGACTAATACCTTTATATAATTATCAGTAATATGATAGATTAATTATTATTCTATATTGATATTATTAGTAATATTATAATCTAATATTCCCATTAAGATTTATTTCTAAAATATTACTTAGAAGAAGCTGATAGCTTACTTTCTATTATGACCATTAGTAGATTTATTACTTTTTAAAGTATAACTTTAGCCTTTTTACCCCCTACTAATTATTATAACTAGCTTCTAGTTAATCTAAAGCTAAACGCTTTATAGCTATAACTAGTATATTTACTTTATATTAATCTTTGTAATAACAAATAACTTACAACTCTTTTTATAATGACCTCATATCTTTATACCTTTAAATCCTTATGTCTTTACGCCCTCATAGCTATATATAATTCATTTAGTTACTTTTACTCTATACTTAGAATAATATCTAAGTTTTTTACTCTATATATAAATTTAACTATAAATTTTACTTAATAATAGTATTTAAATTCACACTAGCTTATTACTAGTTAAAATAGTGATAAGATTACTCATCATTATAGATATTTCTATTCCTAGTTTTAATATTCAACCCCATAATAATAGAAGACCTTATAATTATAATCTATATAAAGAAAGCTTTATTTAAATTAAGGCTTAATATATATAGCTAAAAGTAACTACTAAGGTTATAAAGTTTTTAAAAATAGAATAAAATAGAATACTTATAAGAACTAGGTATTCTATAATCTATTACTCTTCTATATCTATATTTTTATAATAAAACTAAAATCTCTTTAAATTCTATATAGCTACTTATAACAAAAGTACTATAGAATAAATATAGAATTATCTAGCTATAACTATTATAATTAAAACTATTACTTTAGTAGAATAAGTCTTAATAAAGTCATCCGAAGTATTATAATTAATAAATAGTCTATAGATATTTAAAAGAATATTATCTAATTAATATATAACTTATTATATTAAGCCAAAATTATTAAAGATGAAAGATTAATTACATATTATTTTAATATTAATATATTACTGTAATACTAGTTATTAGATATTTTAGAGTATTATAGTAATATAATTATAGAGGTTTCAAAAGCTATCTAGCTATATTAGGGATATCTATATCGATATGAGTATTATTTATATATTAGCTATATTTAATGTATTACGATTATTCATTGATAACAATAGGTTGCATCCTAATATACTTTTATAGAGATTATGAGTTAGTTTATATTAGTAGCAGAGAACTTTTATTATTATAATATAAAGTTTTATTTTCAGGATAAGTAGAATTTAATTTATAATAAGAATATTAAGGTTGTAGATATTAAGGTTGTAATGAACAATGCAACAGATTATTCATAGTTAGTAGTAATGAAGTATCTTAAGATATTTAAATTATATATTAATAGCTATAAAGATATAAGGGTATAAGGGTATGAATGTATTATAAAAAGAGTTATTAGTTATTCATTATCTATAAAAAGGTTAATATGGGGTAGGTATACTAGTTATAGCTATAAGGGGTTTAGCTTTAAATTAATTAGGAGTTAGTTATAGTAGTTAGTAGGGGGGTAAGAAGGCTGAATAAAGTTATACTTTAGAGGGTAATATATCTACTAATAGTTATAGTAGAAAGCGAGCTATTAGCCCCTTCTAGCTATATATAATTTAAATATTTCGAGATATTTAATTATTACTAACTATAAGCATTTTATTTAGATATTTATTATAAATCTCAATATCTATAATCTTCATATATTTTAAACTAAGCCTTATTTATTCTTAAGATGAGATGTTTTACTATTGATTTAAAAGTTCTCTCTTATTAATATAAGCTAACCTATAGTTTCTATATAAATATAATAAGATTTAACTTATTTTTATTAGTAAGGAATCTTAATATATTAATTAAATATAGCTAATATATTCATAATACTTATATAGATATAAATACTTCTAATATAGCTTGATAGCCTCTAAAACTCCTATAATTATATCGTTATAATACTCTAAGATTTCCGAAACCTTTGGCTTAATATAGTAGCTTGTAGGATAACTAGATAATTGTGTTTTAAATATCTATAGGCTCCTTATTAATTATAGCTTTTAGGATGATGCTATTGAAATATAATTTAATAAACTAATAGATTTAATTATGGGGATTATAAGTAAGTATTACTATACTTATTTTATATTTCTTCTTTTATAAGTAGTTATATAGATTTTAAAGAAGTCTTAAATTTATTTTAAAGTATAAATATAGAAGAATAATAAGTTATAAGATATCTAGCTTATGGTATTCTATTTTATCCTATCTTTAAGAAGTTTAAAAAGGTTTTCAATTTTATAATCTTAATAATTACTTTTAACTCTATATATTAAGCTTTAGTTTTAATAAAACTCTTTCTAATTATTCTTATAAAGTCTTCTATTACTATAGAGTTAAAGATTAAAACTAGAGATATAATTATCTATACTAATGCGTAACTTTATTACTATTTAATTAGTTATAAGCTAGTATTAATATAAATAATATTAATAAATAATATTTATAGTTGTATCTATAAATAAAGTGAAGAGCTTAGATATTATTCTAAAAAGTGAGTAAAAGTAACTAAATAATATTATTTAGATATATATATAAGTAGGGAGATAGTTCAATTACTTTATATTAATAAAGTTGCTAGTCAGTTTATTATAGTTATATTCAAAAGGTATTGTTCTTATTATTAATTAGTTATTATTTAACTTTATAGAATTGGATATATTTAGTTTCGTTCATTTTATACTTGAAATAGTATCTAAGCTTTTTACCTTATATATAGACTTAACTATATATTATACGTAATAATGATAGTTATACTAATACTAGTTCATAATTAGTTAGAATAATAATATAATTACTTGTTATTTTAGATGATTATATTTCTAGTTCTAATATTTAACTATATAGTAATAGACGACTTTATAATAATAATTAGGGAAAATCTTATTAAGTTTAAAGCTTAAGATAAATAATTAATAATAACTATCACAATTATAAGGTTAAAGACCTTTATAAACCTCTGAAAAGTAGAATAAAGCAAAGTATTAAGATATAAATATTCTGTAATTTATTACTTTTCTATAACTTTAATAATAGACTTAAAATCTCCTCGAAATCTCTTCAACGACTTATAAAAGAATACCTATAGAATAAATATAGACATATCTAGTTATAACTATTACAACTAGAACTATTGATATTTGAGACGAAGTTTTAATACAATTATTATCAATACTATAATTAATAAATACCTTATAAATATTAAGAAGAAAATTATCTATTCGTTCTATCAACTATCATACTAAGCTAATAATATTAGAGACAAAGTATTAATTAGAAGATATCTTAATATTACTACGTTACTATAATACTAGTTACTAGATATTTAAGAAGATTATATATTTACTTCTACTCTATACTTAGAATAATATCTTAACTTTAACTATATAAAGATTTAATATTAGTAACAGTTACTTATAATATAATAAATATTAGCCTATATAGAGAATATATAAAAGTGATAGTGTTAATGAAGTAAAATAGAAGTTTTACTATAAAGAATATAAGAGTGCCTTATATACTACCTCTAAGGAATATATTATTTTTAATTTAATATTTCTTTCTTTCCAGTAATTTATAAAGAAGACTTTAGTATTTCTATAGCTTTCAATTAATATAGAGTTTATATTCTACTAAATATAATTTGAAATAATAACTTTCTAAATATTTAGAAAGTACTCCTTATGTTAAAATATATAGACTATAAGACCTCAATTCAAGATAAAAGAGTTTTGAAGAGAATATTACTAAAGTCGTTCTTTATAATATATATTATATAATATTTTAACTACTTTAGCTTTAAAGCGGGTTATATTATTATTAGTATTTGAGATTTTAAATTCTTATTAAGAAATATATATCTAAAGTAAATAACTATTTAATTCTAAATTAATAAAAGTACTTAATATTTAACTTTTATAAACTAGCTAAAAGTATATATAGTAATAACATATTAAGATATAATTTAGTTTATATTTTAGAAGATATAGAAACTTATTTAAAATTTAAGAGTATTTCTTATTACTTTAAATATCTAAAGTCATAACTAGAGCTTCTATTTGAATATGAAAAATACTATAGCTAATATTATTATACTAAAAAGTCTTAGGGATATACTATATAGTATCTATAATAGCTAAGGTAATTCTATCTAGGATTTCTATATCTAGATAGCTATAAGTCATATATATAGCTTTGTAAATAAGACTTAATTAGTAAATAGACTAATGAAACTATTAGTTATATTGAAGATCTTTTATCTATTTAAAGTTGCATACCTCTCTGGGAACTCTTTAGAAGTAATAATACTTTGTAGTTAGCGCTTATCTTGTTTATTCTATAGATACTACTAAGGCTAAGGAACTATTTCAATAGAAGAAACCTTAAGTAGTAATAATATGATTAGTTAATATAATATCTAATAGTTAGGGAAAGTATAAGCCTATTTATTATAGTTATTTTTTGAAAGATTAAGATAAGGTATTCTATAATACTTACTACTCATTACTATTATCTATTACTAGCTATTAAAAGTTTATAGTTATTTATAGCTATTAGTAAGAGTCAATAGTTAATAGTAATTATTATATTTGATTTATCTAACTAGAAAGTGTATTACTACTAGTTATACTTACTTCTTATAGAATGTAAACTTATTACCCCCATTATAAAATAGTAAACGCTAGCTAAATATTAAACTACTATATTAAACAGAACTATTAAGATTATTAAATAAAGAAATTTAAGTATTTTAATAATAGAAAGAGTATAGTTAATTATTTAGACTTCAAATACAATATTTTAGAACTTCTAAAATCATTTTTTCGTTATTACCTTTACAGTAAGATATTTAAGTCGAAGAGACTAGAATATTTTATTTAATTCCTTTTACTCTGGGCTTAGAATAATATCTAAACTCTTTATCTTATAAATAGATTTAACTATAGATTTTACCTAATAATAGTATTCATTTTAAAGTTGGCCTGTATTTAGTAAAGATAATAATAGGATTACTTATTATTATAAATAATTATATCTCTAGTTCTAATATTTAACTTTATAGTAATAGAAACCCTTATAGTAATAGTTAAAGAGAGCTTTATTAAAACTAATACTTATAAGATATAATTAAAAATAACTATCAAAGTTATACGATTATAAACCTTTTTGAACTCCTTAAAGACAGGATAAAATAGAATATTAAAAGCTAAGGATTCTATAACCTATTACTTTTCTATATTTCTTATAATAAATTCAAACTTCCTTTAGAATCATTATAACTACTTATAGAAAGAGAAAATGTAAGATAAATATAGTAATATTTATTTATAACCCTTATAATTAAAGCTTTCAATTCATCAAATTCAGCCTTAATAGAATTATCCTAAAAGTTATAATTAATTAGTAGTTTATAGATATTTAAAAAATAATTATCTAGCTATCTTATAAGTTACTATGTTAAACTAAATTTTTTAGAAACTAGGTATTGATTAGATAATACTTTAATATTGATATATTATTATAATACTAGTTACTAGATACTTAAGAGTATTATAATAGTATAATTACAAGAATTTGAAAAACTATTAAGCTATATTAGAGGTATTTCTATCTATGCAAGTATAATTCATATATTAGCTATATTTAATATATTATGATTATTTACTGATAAAATTAGGCTTAGTCTTATTATATATATATATATATATATATATAGATTATGAGTTAACTTATATTAATAATAGAGAGCTTTCATATTAGTAGTATAAAATCTTAATTTAAAGGTCGGTAAGATTTGGCCTGGAGGATATTAAGGTTATAGATATTAAAGTCGTAATAGTTATTTAAATATAATACTCATAGTTAGTAGTAGTTAAATATCTTTAGAAATGTGAATTATATATAGCTATAAAAATATAGAAATATAAGAGTATAAGGATATAAGCGTATAGAGTTATTATAGAAAGAATGGTTAGTTATTTATTATTTAGAAAAAGACTAATATAAAGTAAGTATACTAACTATTGTAATTATAAAGGGTTTAGTTTTAGATTAACTAAAGACTAGCTATAATAATTATTAGGAAGATAAGAAAATTAAAGTTATATTTTAGGGGGTAATATATCTATTGATAGTTATAGTAAAGAGTAAGCTATTAGCCCTTCTTTTAAAATATTTTATAGTATATTTATTAGTTTATAATTAGTAAATATTATAATTAATCGATTGTATAAATAGTATATAACTAGTTATTTCTATTCGTAATATTTATATCTAGGTTATAATATATATATATTCTATATATTATAAAGATAAATCTATATAATAATCTTTATACTCTTATTAGTTTAAATAAGTAAGTTGACTATTTAATTATTTTTTACAATAGTTTTAGCTATTCTAATATTATATTTAATCTGATATTAGTAATATTCTCTTTTACAACTAAAGTATATTAAATACTAAAATTAGTATGGATTATAAAAGTAGTATAAAACATAGAAATAGTATAAAATATAGAAATAGTATAAAATATAGAAATAGTATAAAATATAGAAATAGTATAAATTTACTTCTAGTTATATAAATCCTTTTTATTATGCTACAAACCGTAGAAATACTATAAATAGTGTTTCTCTATAAAATATACTTCTTATTTAATATTATATTAAGTATTTTAAGCTCCTATTATAATATACTTCTTTCTCTCTCTATTAAGTTCTCTTTATTATCCTATATACTTTTCTTTGATTTTTCTTCCTTCTTCTTATAATTATTAGTAGTTTTTATAACTTATCATTTTATTTATATTATTATTTTACTTATTATTATAAACTTTTTAAGTATTTAATTATTAGATCTTTTAGTTATACTATCTATAAAGTCATTCTTACTATTAATCCAATAGATCTTAAGGATCTCCCTTTACTTATATAACTATTAGAATACTATTATATCAATTATAAGATACTTCTCTTTAGTAATCTCTAATTTATTAAGGTATTTATAGAATAAATATAAATACATATAAATTACTATTAGTATTATTAATATCCTTAGGTATTTAGTTATTAATCTAAGAGTAGTAGAGATTATATATTTTATATTAATTCCTATAGTTATACTATATACCTTAGAGGTTAATATACTTTATATAATTCTTTTTGATTTAGTAGAAAAGAAGTAGATAATATTATTTTTAAGTTTAAATATATTATTATTCTTATTATTTTCTTCTATCCCTAGGATAAAAATAAATGCTAATTAAAATATTATATCTTTATTAGTAATAAAAGATCTACTAATAAAGATATAGAGCTTTATTTTTCAATATTAGTAGGGATAAATATTAGATTTTATTTCGGGTTGTTTATTTACTATATAAAGTACTTGTTAAGTTTCTTAATATCTTCTTCTATTAAGGTTTAATATTAAGCTATAGTAGAGAAGTTGAAATATATTTCTAATTACTATATAGAGGTTATATATATCTTTTATACTAATTATTTAATATATATTAATTTTACTTTACTAGTTATATAGTTAATAAGTCTAATTCTCTTATTTTAGCTTTTTTAAGTAAGAGTTATATTACTATTATATTTAAGAGTTATTATATTTATATTAAATATAAGAGGCTTACTATTTATAGGTATTATTTATAGCTTTATTATAAATCCTACTTATTAGAATTCTTCTTCTTCTTTATTATTAAACTTAAGTAAGTAGAAGTTAAGAGTATTATCTATTTATATACTTATAATATTAAAATAAAGATTGTTTAATCTAGAAATCATAAAATACGAGTTATATAATAAAGTTTGTATTTTTAATCTATCCTTATAGTAATTCGAATATATTTTATATTGTTAGATATCTAATTTTATAAAGGTATCTAATAATTAGATAATAATCATAATAGTACTTTCTAGGTATAATTACTACAGGCTAATAGATAGTTTTATTAGTATAAAGAGGTTTAGCTATATTTCTATTTATATATATATCTAAGTGATATTATAGAAGCAGATTTCTATAGAAGTATTAGATTACAGTATTACTAATAGTATTACTATAAAATGTTAGTTAAGTTATTATATTATTAGTAATTATATAAGAATATTAGTTGTCTTCTAATTATTAAAGTTTTTAATAACTAGTTATCATATCGTAGACAATATATTATTACTAGTTTTAACCTTATTGATAAATCTATAGCTAAAACTCCTTAGTTGCTTGTATTTTTAGATATTAAAATACTAAAGATATAGTACTTTTTTTACTAATAAGGTTTCTTATTTTTTAATATATAATTCTTTGAAAGATTTACTTAGGGTTATAATAAGATTATATTAGTAAAGCTTAATAGTCTTAGCTAGTACTTCTAGCTCTTTTACTATAAAGTAGATATTATAATATATAGTTTTAGAAAGGTTAGTTCTATAATAAAGATATTGTTTTATATAGTTATCCTTATTATCTTAGTTTCTCTTTAAGTATTATTATTATAATTATCTTCTTAGTAAAGTTTGTCTTTTAATCTTATTATTATAGAAATTCTAATTATTACTTTCTTTAACTTAATACTAGTAATATAACTCAATTATCATTATTTGGAAAATACTAAATTTACTTTTTATCTTTATAATATTTACTTACCTTTACTCTATACTTAGAATAATATCTAAACTCTTTACCCTATAGATAGATTTAACTATAGATTTTACTTAATGATAGTATTTATACTAATACTAACTTAAAACATATTAGAATAATAGTAAAGCTACTTATTATTATAAATAATTATACTCCTAGTCCTAATATTTAACTTTATAATAGTAGAAGACTTAATAATACTAATTGAAGAAAACTCTATTAAAACTAGAACTTAATATATATAATTAAAAGTATCTATTTAGATTATAAAGTTAAGAACGTTTTTGAATTTCCTAAAGATAGGATAAAATAAAACGCCAAAAACTAGGTATACTATAACTTATTTTTCTTCTATATCTTTTATAATAGATTAAAAATCTCTTTAAAATTTATATAACTACTTATAAATAGAGAAGTATAAAATAAGTATAATAATATTCACATATAACTCTTATAATTAAAGTTATTAGTCTATTAAATTAAGTTTCAATAGAATTATCTTAAAAGTTATAACTAATAAGTAGTCTATAGATATTCAAAAATATCATCTAATTATTCTATAAAGTACTATATTAGACTAAAGAATTTCAATATTACGTATTAATTAGATAATACTTTGATATTAATATACTACTATGATATTAATTACTAAATACTTTAGAATATTACAGTAATATTATCATAGGAGTTTATAAAACTATTGAGTTATATTAGAAATATCTATATCTATATGAGTATTATTTATATATTAATTATACTTAATTGATATATTAGGATTATTTACTAATAAGAGTAAGCTGAATCTTATTATACTTATATAGGAATTATAAGTCAGCTTATATTATTAATAGAGAACCTTTATATTAATAGTATCATGTTTCATCTTAGAAATAAGTAAGACTTAGTAAGCATATTAAGGTTATAGATATTGATATTATAATAAATATATAAATAGAATACCTATAACTAGTAGTAATTAAATATCTTAAGATATTTGAATTATATATTAATAGCTATAAAAGCGTAAGAATATAAAAGTATAAAAGCGTAAGATTATGATAAAAAGAATTATTAGTTATTTACTATTAAAATAATTGATATAGAGTAAGTGTACTAACTATTATAGCTATAAGGAGTTTAGCTTCAGATTAATTAGAAGCTAGCTATAGTAGTTAGTAGGAGGGTAGGAAGACTAAAGTTATACTTTAGGGGGTAATATATCTACTAATAGTTATAATAAAGAGCGAACTATTAGCCTCTCCCTTATCTTTATAATATATATCTTACTATTAATTAAATTAAGTCTAAAAAGTTTAGTTTAACCTTAATATTCTTAATAAAAATATATATCTAATTATAATAAGAGTTAGTAGATAGATATAATAGAAAGGCTATTATATATATTTAGGATGTTTAAAGCTTAGTATTATATATAGATCTTATATACTTCTTCTATTACTTTTTTAGATAACTACTATACATCTTATTATATCTAGAGATAGTAATAATAATATATTAAAGTATAAGTATATTTTAAAAAAAGTAGGGTTAGTATAAAGCTATAAGAGTTATTAGTATGATTATTGACTACTTTAATTACGATATAGAATACTTCCTCTCTTAGTATTTCTAGTATTTTATTATATATAACTTTATAGGCTTTCTATAGGGGGATATAATACTATTTAACCTTATCAATATTATTATAAGTTTTATTTAATATAGTCTTTACTCTACTAATTTAGACTATTAGTCTTCCTTTAAGTTTTTAGTAGTAAAGTTATATATTATATTAATAATAATTCTATCTAGAAAACTTTAGTATATATCGATTTAATATAGTTTTAATATATACTATATATTTTTATAGGGATATTCTTTATAAATTTTATGATTATAAATAGTATTGATATATTAACTATATATAGTATAGGTTTATTACTATTAGAATAAATAATATTAATACTAATCTCTATATCAAACTTATAGTTATCTTTAAGGCTAAATTTAAATCAATATTATATCTTACTATTTGTTTAGTATTAATAGTAATTATTTATAATTATCTTAATCTTACTAATAATTACTATTTAGCCTAATTTAGTTAAACATATTATTCAATTTTTAGATGTTAAAATAGTTGAATCTCTTATGAAATTACTATATTTCTATCTTTATAAAAGATTTAATAGTCTTATTATAAAGACTTTCTTAGACTAAGAATTAGAAGTATTTACTATATCTTCTTATAAATAAAGATATTCTTTTCTACTTAATTCTATTATAAAAGTTATTAAGATAGATTAAAATTCTATTTTTGTTAGAAAGGCTAAGAGGAAAGAAAGTAGTTATTAATATAATAATAGAATTAATATTTCTAAAAGGTATAGAGATTTAAATAATATTAAAACTTATAAAGTTTTATTTATTTCTAAATTGTATATTTATTCTTAGAATAGGTTTATTATGATTAAATATTCAATATAATTCTCTAAAGTATCTATAATTATTATATACTTCTTATAAATAGTCTTCTTACTCTTATCTCTAAGAAGATACTTTTGAATATAACTTTAGAAGGTTTTTAATCAAAGAAATCTCTCATTTAACTAATATTATAAAATGGTGTTAAATATAATCTTAGAGGATTTCTATAAAACTCTTAAGACTAATTATTTTAGTTTTACTATTAGTTATTATAAACTAGATTACTATAAAGTCTTCTTCTAGTATTTTACTAATATCATTATATAATATCTCTATAATTATTCCTATTAGAATAATATTATTAGAATAATTATTAATTTCTATTACTAATTTTATATTAAAAATAAATATCTTTTTGAAGTATAGTATTACTACTTTATACTTCTTAGTGGTATACTTTATTAACTAGTATTCTATTACTAGTTTTAAATATACTTAGGATTTACTATTTATATATCTATTTTAAGGTTTCTTATAAAATAGTCCTAAAATATTACTATTACTTATTAAAAATAGAGACTGATATAGTTACTTCTAATTAAAGTATTAACTGTATTTTTAATTATTATATGTATAGTTAGCTAGAAATTAATTATAATTTATAATATAGTTATTCTTTTATTTACATTATGATTATTAGTTTCTAAGGATCTTTATAATCTATTTATATAGTTTATTAATAGTTACTTTTACTTTATTAATAATATTATAAAAGATATTAATTTGTTATATATATAGTATATAGTTATATATATCTCTTAATCAACCTTTTCTTATATATCTTAAGAGTTTCAATAGATATATTTAGGTATTTTAACTCTAATTATTATTACTTTCAACATTTTAACTATGTTAGTATAATTATAATCTTAGTAAATATCTTGAGGTTTATATTCTTCTTTTTTGTATAGTAGTTATAATAAAGTATAGGGGTTTAAAACTTGTTTCTCGTTATAATAGTCATTTAGGTAATTAAGAAGTTATTCTAAATTAGTATAATTAAACTATTATAATATATATATCCTTATTAAGTTAATATATTATTGAATATATTTCTAATAGAATCTTATTTAATATTATAACTAATATATTTCGTAATAAATTTCTATATTTTATTCTTAAAGATATTACAATTTTCACCTATATATTTATCATTTAATTAGTATATCTTATTAAATAATATTTTAACTTTTCTATATAATTATTTAGAAATAATCTATCATTTTAGAGATATTCAATAGTTTCACCTAAAACATATATAAAACTTTAGGGTTTTTATAATTTCAGTTCTTATTCTTTCTGGTTAGAATTATCTTTTTCAATAAAGCTTTATAATATAAATATAATTATGTAGATATTTAGTTTAACTAGCTATAAGCTTAATAAATATACTCTTGGTAAGTAATATTAATAGTATTTTTTAAATTAGACTTACTTTTATTCGTAAGCTATTTCATATAAAAGGTTATTATTCTATAATAAATATAAACTTTCTAATTTTTAGAAGATATTTAATATATTTTAGGTTTTTCTTAATCTCTTATTTTATATAGTAGTAATTTCTTTAGTTCAATTTGATACTTCTTTCTATCTATCAAATTAGTATATTCTTATCAAGTATTTCTACTAGTTTTCTTTATAGTTTTCTTATTTATAGGGCAGTATATTTTTCTATTAATAAAGTAATTTTAAGTAATTATAATTCTTTTCTCTTTATTATACTAACATATACTTCTTCTTAATTTTAGAAGGCTTTTTAATAAGTATTTTATAAGCTTTTAAAATAGAAGTCTTATTTTCTCTCTCTATATATATATAGTAGTAAATATATATATTTAGTTACTTTTACTCTGTACCTGGAATGGTATCTAAGCTCTACGCTATATATATAGATTCAACTATACATTTTACTAAATAAAAGTATTTATATTAATACTAGCTTATAACTAGTTAAATTAGTAATAAAATTACCTATTATTATAGATAATTATACTTCTAGTTCTAATATTTAGCCCTATACTAATAGAAAGCCTTATAATAATAATTTATATAGGAAAAGCTTTTTTAAAACTAAAGTTTAATATATATAGCTAAAAGTACTTACTAATATTGTAAAATTAAGAATCTTTATAAACTTATTAAAATAGAATAAAATAAATACTAGAAACCAGGTATTTTATAATTTATTACAAGTCTTTAACTTTATATAGAGAACATTTGGCTCCCAGCTAGAACCTATATTCCAACCTACCCTATACTAATAGCTATAACTATAGTTACTTCAAGTTTTTAAATTACAACAAGGTTGTACTAATAGCATATAATAGTACGATATATTTAACCTTAAATTATACCTTCCTTACTATTAGCTAATAATAACTTCTACAAATTACAGACTTTAATATATATACTTTTTTAAATACCCAACAGGCTACTTTTAAGACATATTTAAAATATTTAGCATTATTTTTAAACATCCTACTTTCAAATACTAGATTCTTCTTTATTACTTTAATTTTTTTTTAATTCTACTAATAACTTCATCTTCTAATAATATATTGAAGCTGAATATAATTATAGCTATTTTAAAGGAGCTAGAGAAAATAGTAAAGTTGCTTTTATATAAAGTTAGCCCCTTTAGGCCTTTATAAAGATAGTTATAATTCTTATAATTATTAATAACTTTTATAAAGTTGATATTTATATCAAGGTTGTAGGGGTTAAATATAATAATAGTAGCTAGAGGTAGTCTATAGGTAGTTCTTATTATTATTATTATTAGTAGTATTATTATAAATAAGGATACTATTATAGATAGCTGTTAACTTATACTTTAAAAGATAGTTAGCTGGTCTTTTATTACTTTCTTTTATATCTATAGCTAGTATTATCAAGATGTACTAGTAGTATTATTAGTACCTAGCTAGTATAAGTTAATATTATAAGTACTACTACGACTATTATAAAGCCTATACTAGTAAGTTTATATACCTAGTTGTTACTCTATTACTTATTAGCTCCTACTTCTAAGTTAGAACTAGGTTTAAACTAATAGTTATACTACTAGGTCTTTTTAACTATATTTACCTATAGAGATATATATAAGCTATAGTATATAACTAAGTATTTTCCTATTATAGAGATTATTTATTAAGCGTTATATAAAGCTACCTATTAGGCAGGAGGCTGAATATATAAAACTCTATAATTTATTATTCTTCTATATTTTATCCTTAGTATAGCCTAGTAGCTAGAATAATAGTATAGTATTTTTCATAATAAAATTGAAATTTCTTCGAAATCTATATAACTATATATTAAAAAAAATATAAAGATATATATCCTATAGTTTATATAAAGAGTTAAGATAGCTAAAACTATTTTATATTACATAATATAGTAGCTTAAGGCTACTCTAAGGTAAAAACCTTCTTATAGCTACTACTAATTAGCCTACTAAGTTAAAGTCTTATAACTTATAGAGACCTATTTTTTACTATTATACTTTTTCTCACTAAGCTTTTAGTTATTCCCTTATAATTCTTTAATTTCTACTTTTTAAAAAAGTAAGACTAGGATTTTAATAATAGCTTTATTATAATAAATAGTTACTATATACTTAGTATTTATACTAAAAACAACTATATCTAAAGAAATAACATCTAAATATATAGTATCTATAGCTATATTGAAAATAACTATAACTAAAGAAACTTCTAATACTAGTAGTAAATATATAGTAATATTCTTACTATCTAAACTCTAAGTAGTTACTAGTGAGTTAAGTAATACAGCAGCCTATACTATAATATTAAAAGCTATACTATTAGAATTAACTCTTATAGTAACTATTAAATAAAATAATACTACTATAGTAATACTTATGCATATCTTTAAATAATCATCTTTTTTTATAGAAGTTATATTAGTATAACTATTTAGTACTAAACTATTCGTAATTCTAATACTATTAATTCTAGAAGCCTCTAACTATAAAGATTATTTAAAACCTCCTAGTTATTTTTATAGCTTTGTTTATGAAAATACTACTCCATATAAAATCGAAGATTAGCTCATAGTAATCTAAGATAGCTATACTCTATAGCTAGAAATCTCTAAGATGTATAAGATTTAGTAAGTTATAATAAAATTATTATATAGCTTATAGATTTAGTAGTATAACTATTACTATATATTATTACTAGACTTTATATAAGTTAACTTTATAATGTTTATTTACTACTTATTAACTAACCTTATTCTATAAGAATTATACCTATATAGTATATTTTATATATTTTAATATAAAGGTTAGTTCTTATTAAGATTCTATACTAAATAGTTAGTAATTTATTAAGCTTTAGGTATCCCTATAGAAATATTAAAACCTTATATTTTGACTTTCTTCTATTACTTTAAAGCTAAATTATAATAATATTTATAATATTAGAAGTGTAATAATTAAATACGTAGAGTAGTAGCCTTAATAGCTAAGTACTTATAAGAAATATTATAATCCTATAAGGAGAACTTTAGTAGTATTAGGAATACTACTACTAAAAGGTTAGTCCTTAAGTATTATAAAGAGACTAATACTCCAAAAAGCTCTCTAGTAAAGAAGTTACACCTTAAAAACTACCCCTAATATAAAATATATAGTAAGTTAAACTATACTATAACTACTTATTATTATAATAAGTTCTATATATTTTACTAGAAGCTAAACTACTTTATAAAAGTTTATTATAATACCTTATTACTAAAGGTTTACTAAGAAATTCCTAGAGTTATATTAAACTTAATGCTAGAAAACTATAATATAATAAAAGTACCCTTAAGAGTAACTAACTAGTAAATTTATACTAATACTTTAATAATCTAATTAGCTATAAGATACTTTATAGGAAGCTTTATATACAAGAAGAAGTTAGACATTTTAAGTTTCACCTTAAAGATTTCTGGTTAATATACTAACCTTACTAGTTAATATAATAAAGCCTTATTAATAAGTAGGAAACCTTATAAGTTAAGTAAACAACCTATAGGAAGCCTTATTAACTTGATATAGTAATACGAGCTTTATATATTAATATATATATAGGAAGAGCCTTATATCTTCATATACATATAAGAAGAATCTTATCTCTATTATTTAATTAAACTACTAAATAGTTAGTAAATAACTAGTAAAGCTATTAAAATAGCTAGATAGTATTTATAAGCCGTAAAGCCTAAGGCTTCTAAAAAAAGGAATAGTTATAAGAATATATACTTTATAGTTCATATAGAAAGCTAGAAAAACTAGGATTATCTTATCTTATATAATATAGTAGCCTGAAGTTACTATAGAATAAAAACCTTCTTATAGCTATTATTAGTTAGCCTACTAAGTTAAAGTCTTATGACTTATAGAAACTTACCTTCTGCTATTATACTTTCTCTTACTAAGCTTTTAACTATTCCCTTATAAGTATTATAGAATAAATAAAGAAATATCTAGTTATAACTATTATTTAGTTACTTTTATTCTATATTGGGAATAGTATTTAAGCTCTATACTCTATATATAGATTTAACTATAAATTCTACCTAATAATAGTATTCATACTAATACTAACTTATAACTAGTTAAAATAATAATGAAATTATTTATTATTATAGATAATTATACTTCTAGTTTTAATATTCAACCCTATAGTAGTAGAAGACTTTATAGTAATAAGTAGGAAGAATCTTATTAAAACTAGGGCTTGATATATATAGCTAAAAGTAACTACTAAGGTTATAAAATTAAAAACTTTTATAAACTTCTTAAAAATAGAATAAAATAGAATATTAAAAACTAAGTATCTTATAATCTATTATTCTTCTATATCTTTTATAATAAAACTAAAATCTCCTTAAAATCTATACAACTACTTATAAAAAGAATACTATAGAATAAGTAGAGAAATATCTGATTATAATTATTATAATTAAAACTATTACTTTATTAGAATAAACCTTAATAAAATCATCCTAAACATTATAATTAATAAATAACCTATAGATATTTAAAAGAATATTATCTAGCTAACCTATAATCTATTATATTAAGTTAATAATATTAAGAACAAGGTGTTAATGAAATAATATCCTAATATTAATATATTA
>QAPF01000536.1:0-25768 GCA_004367935.1 Colletotrichum sidae | reverse complement strand
TATTATATCTAAAGATATTTTAATAAATATTTATATAAGAATATAGATAGCCGAGTTATTATTATAGCTATTTACCGAATTATTATTATTTTAATATCTAGAAACTAATTAGATAAGAAAGACTTATATATTATATTTATTATAAGTTTAAATAATATTAGAATCCTATTAGATATAGGAAATTACTTATTTCTACTAGTAACTTTTAAAAAAAACCTTTTAAATAGTAAAAAACTAGTATTTAAAGTATTAATAAGTATTTTATTTAATAAAAATAATAATAAATAGTTTATTAATAATCTAATTAAGAAAAAATATAGGGAAGATAGATATATTACTACTTTAAATACTAATAATAATATATTAAGAGATAGCTTTAATACTATAGAATTTATCTATAAAGAAGATTTAATAGAATCTAATATTAACTAATTAGAATCTAATAATAACTAACTTAATAATTTAAATTTAACTATAATTAATACTAATAAAATTAATAAAGCTCCTATTAAGACACCTTATTATATTATTAACTTAGGAAGTATTAAAAATATTTAATATATAATACTATTACTCTTTAGAATATTAAATATAATAAGAAGTATAATAACTTCTAACCTTCTCTATAGCTAGATATATAATTTAAATAAGACTTTTTATATATATAGATTTCTATTTTTAGTTAAAATCTTAAAGGATTTCTATAAATCTAGATAATACTTAGTATTACTTACTAATTTATCTAGTAAATTAAAATTAATAAAAAAAAAGAAACTTAAAGATAAATAGACTAATTATATTTATTCTGAAGAAAATAATAAATTTAATACTTCTTTTTATATCCTAATAGAAAAAAATAAAAAATTAAGGAGTAGATCCTAATTAGAAGCTATTAATTAACCTATTATAATACTAATTAATAATTCATATTTAAAAACTCCTTTTATTTCTATAAAAAAAAATTAACTACTACTTTAAATAAATACCTAACTTCTTAATCTAAAAGATATTAATTAATATCAAACTTGCTAGTATTAAAAATTAGAAGGTTATATTAAACCTTATTTAAATAACTAGTTCTAAAGTCAACTTAATAAACTTACCTAAGCCTACCCGCCTAATTATTATAAATAAGTTACCTAAATACTTCTTATTTTACCCCTCAGAAGTTACTAAGACTACTAAACTAGTTAATTATATTATTACTAATAAGAATACTATCTAGGTAATTATATTAAAGGAAGTTAAAAACTTCAAAATACTAAATAAATTTTTACTATAAGTTAAATATCTAATAATAGAAATCCCTTACCTAAATCTTATTAAAGTAAAATATATTTAGAAAGAAATAGTATAATTATATAAAAATTACTATAATAGTAATAAGTATTCTAATAATCTCTAATATACTATATTTAGAATAAATAAATAAATAAATATTAAGTTCTTTACCTTTTTTTTTCTATTAATTAGTTAGTTATTTATATTTTCTTTTATTTTTTATAGTTATATAAATTAACTACTTGTTGATAAATAAGAAAATGATTTATTTATTTAATTTTTTTAATTTAGAAAAAAGGATATAGAGATACCTTTTTCTTTTTTTAGAGGTTTTTAATAGTTAGATAGATTTAGAAAAAAGAAAAAATATTATACTTAGATAGAAGTAGAGGTATAAAACAGCTAGGGCGTATTAACTAGCTAGTAGTTAAGTAAATCTTTATACTAGTAGTTACTTCGTTAGATAACCTTAATTATATAACTATATAGACACCCTTATATTAGCCTTTTAGTGCTCAGGTGAAGTCACCCACTTTCTTATATAACTCTTTCATCAGCCGGAATAGAACTAAACCATCAGAGCTCGACACTTGGACACTCCAGACAACAGGCAGACAGCCCCCAGGATACGCTGCTTGGTCTGATGTTTCCAGGTATCTAGCAAGCATATTAAACTTGACTCAGGCAAACGTGTTGCTACTATGTAAGTTCACCGCGTAAGCCTTGGGCCACTAGCACAAGCTTGTTGACATCCCAGCAAAAGGCGCAATCAGCTTGGCTTCTTCTCTCTGCTCGTCTTCGGATGGGCTGTGGCGGCCGGCGGCCGATGAATAAGCTACTCCCATCTGTCGTGGACTGGGTCACCCCGGAGCCGACGTCGTCCGCTCACGAATAATGCATCCATGAACGTGTTAAGCTTGTCTGCCCGGGAAGCAACGCTGACAGCGTGTCGGGAGTTGTCCGATCACGATGCCCATTGGCGTGCGTCTCTGGAGGCGACGGTTGTCCGTTTCCCCCTGTTTACACGATGGAGTTTGATGCCGAGGTCTTGTTCAGCTGCCAGTTCTGGAGTTGTCAATGAGTCCGACCACAGAGGCCATGACGCAATTCATAAACTCTGGAGTTGTCGTTGTCGATTCCAATCAGGCAGCGGACTATAAATCCGTGAGTACGAGATACCCCAGTTGGATCAACAGCTCTCCTGGACCTCCGGATACCCAATTCGACGGAATATTGGCCAGACGCAAGCAAGCAAGCAGGCAGGACATGACTCTCTGTGCGCGGCCACCACGGCTCGCGTGGGGAGACACTATCGAAACATCATGACTCTCTGGCCGCGCCGCCAAGAGCAAAGCGGCAGAGCAGTCACCGCCAAATCCATCATCTGACGGTCAACGCGGCGACGATCTCGAGCAAGGCGTGCGGACAGCGAGTCCGACCCATTCGAGACGTCGTCCCCAAGCGCCAGTGATTGCGATAGAGTAGGGACGCGTGCGCAGTCCATATTTCTCCCCCGCGTTTCCACCGACGAGTCGTCGTCAACCTCGTGTCTGCCCGTCCCCGGGTAGCATGAGCACGCGCTCTCGGCTGTACGGCTCAACGAGGCCTCAACGAGGAGGGATTTTCGCTCCAAAGACGATCGTTGCCGGTTGCGGCGGGCGAGGAGCTCTTGGTCGTGCAATCTTGACGTCTGCTGTGCAAAGGGTCCAATATAAACGTGATTAAACAATTGGCGTCGTCCAGGCGGCATCCCGGACGAGGCCGTTGTCGACACGGACAGGATGCTACGCTGGTTCCACTCGGCCTTGTCTCTCAGTCTGACGCTCGAGTCGTACTCACCACGAGGCGGGAACCAACACGCCCAATTGGACCATGCCCCAGAGGATTGTGTCATGCAACTCATGCTTTTACTATGTATAGCTGTGTCAACTCTTGGTTCCTTTCTAGGGCTCCTTCCTAAAGCAGAACTATTCATTGTCGATACCACGGTTGACTGGAGGCTTTGGTGACGATGAATCCATCTGCCAGCCTTGGCGACATCGTCGCGTCTCGTTCAACAGAACGGTGTCGGTCGACCGGGATCCCATACCGGGATCCCATACCGGCCGAAAGTGACTTGGTCATGGCAATCCAGGCCGCTTTATCATTGCCAGAAGCCGTCAGGCCAAGTAAGATTACAGGCAATTCAGCCGAAGATATGAAGAGAACAGTGCTCGAGCCGAGTCGTGACTCGGCCCGTAAACACGAGGCCATGGGATATGGCAATATAACCTTCATATAACAACAACGCACGGTTCGAACGCCCGTGTGTGATTGGTAGCTGCCGCGAGAAGCAATATCGCTAATCACAAGGCAGAGGCCCATCCAATTGGTCATTAGCAGTTCACCCGGATACGCATTTCGGTTGTCGTTTGCCCAACGAGGCATCACCGCACGTGAGTCGCGCGAGTTCTAGACCTGCGGTTGGAATCGGCTGTTGAGCTGAATTACGCGCAGGGCGCCAGCAGAAGAAGCCCTGGCAGCCGGTAGGGAGGGATCCACGATCTCGGCCCCTCGTCAGCCTCAACCCATCGGCTGTCGGCAGAGATTAGCGAGCTCAGCTCGTCTTCCGTGTTTGGGAGGTGTGGTATCCGTAGACGGTCTGCTCACACCGCACCACGCCATTCCATCTCGGCCTCGACAAGCCAAGCTTTCCCCATGGCCAGGCCGCGCAACTGGGCGTCTGGGGCCGTGGGCTGGGAACACTTTCCCAGTTTCTGGGCACTGGTGATCTTCCACGTTCAACCCGTCTGCCTTCTGGTAGCAGCGTAGCACTCGAGGGGACAGAGTTTTGAATGACAGGTTTGCACAGGATGTGGGGAGGCCCGTCACCCACAAATAAACTTATCCTTGATCCAAGGTCCTCCAAGCAGACGTTCGTCCGTTCCTGGCCCGTCTCCACCACGACGGTCATGGGAGCTGTCGGTTCAAGCGTCCGGGGAGATTATTGCTGAGGGGGGGGCGGCTCGCCCAGGAGTTTCCTACTTCAACGTGGTCAGGCTTATATCTGAGACGGGTCCAGTGGGGAGGCTGATCGTTGCCGGAATCAGGTATTGGTTATATCACAGCTTATCTCGTTGGTGGATAGAGGAATCAACACACACGTGTGTGTGTGTGTGTGTGTGCTGCCTTTGTATAAGACACAACTCCCGGCCAGATCCATCATGGTCATGGCCTACAAAGAGCTTGTCTCTCGCCACAGCCTTCGTTTCTGTTTCAACCGCGTCCCGGTCGATCTCGGCAGCTCCCAAGAAACTCTGAATTGTGAAGCCCTCGGGAACCGGTCCTTTCTTCCAACACCATGCCGTCACACACGCTCTCTCTGAGGCAGCTCTTGCTGGGAGCCCTCCTCCTGCCGAGCCTCACCTTGGCATCACCAGCCAGAGTAGTCTACGCCCCGGCATCAGTGGACAATGTCGAGCCCATAGTCGTCGAGCACGGTCCCCTCGACGACGCCGGCATCCGACAACTGCAAGAGTCTGTCCTCGGATCGAAACACCCCTCGAGGACGGTCAAGGACCGCGACCGCTTTGACGACCACAACCCGACAACCACAAGAGGCAGCTCGCTCGCCATCAAGACCAACGGCGCCTTCATCTCCGTCGACGTGGGCGACGTAGAGACCCTCGACAGCGACAAGAGCGACTGCCACTCGGCAACCTACGAAGGGCCCATCAAGGGTTTCCACATGTGGATGGGCATCGCCAACATCCGCGCCATGAACGTGACCAGCATCAACGGGAACACGTCCGCCATCACGAGCGTAAGTTCCCGACTTGTCCTTTTTCCCTGTCCAAAGAAACAAAAGAAACTCACAACCCGTGCCCAGAGACTCATCGGCTCCGCCCACGACAGCGGCGACTTCACCCTCGAGACCAACGAGCGCATCTCCGAGTTCTGGGTGCTCGAGCACAGCGGCTGCTTCAAGGGCTTCAACCTCACCACGGACCAGAACCGGACGTACACGGCCCTCGTCAAGGAGTACCACGGCGACCCGGCCATGACAAAGGTGCCCGTCGGCTCCGGCATCCTCGCCCGCATGCGCGTCGACTGGTGCGACGTCGGCCTCGTCGGCCACGTCGGCTGGGACTTCCTCGACGACCTCGAGTCCGTGACCGTCAGCGACATGGACTACAGCGGCTTCACCGACAACATCATGCCCGCGGGGCCGGGCCAGACCATCACCGTCGGCTCGCAGATTGTCGACAACCGCAACTCGAGCGCCGAGCAGATCATCACCATCACGACCCAGGACGCCGTCACAAAGTCGCACTCGCTCAGCATCGCCGACATGTGGCAGGTCGGCGGCAGCGTGTCCGTCGAGAAGGAGGTCGGCATGCCCATGATCACCGGGACAAAGGTCAAGGCCGAGTTCAACTGGATGGTCAACAGGATGACCGTACGTTGTTGCCCCTGGTTGTTGTCGTCGTCCATCAACGGCAGCACCAAAAACGAAAAAGAATCGTGAGACTAACAGAGGAGACAGACAAACGAAAACACAGAGGCCGAGACGCTCACCAAATGGGCCACGGTCAACCTGCGCTGCCCCCCCAAAAAGTACTGCGTGGGCTCCTCGTTCTTCACGTCGTACGCAATGGACGTCAAGGTCGAGGCCACGTTCCGCGCAAAAACCAAGACGGGCCACTCGTACTTTTGGAAGCAAAAGGGCGATTACAAGGGCGCCGACTCGCTGGCCCTCCAGCTCAAGGTCGACGAGGCCGAGCAGCCCATACAGAAACGCGTTGCCGTTGCGAAGCAATTTTGATACCCCCAACCACCACCACCGGTTTTACCACAAAGCAACCCACCACCACACCAACAACAGTATACAGCCTTGTTCATTTGGATTTTGCAAGATACGACGAGAACGGGATACCAATTTCTTTTTTTAACCATCTTTTTTGAAACCTCACGAGCGTCATCAGCGTTGCCTCTTTCGAAAGGCGTTGTAGGATACTTTGCTGGGCAAAACGAGGGATATGAGTAACAGACACCATCATTGATACTTGGTATAATCTACATGAATGATAACTCATGACACTTAATAGTTCTTGGTTAAAGCTGTAAACGTGATTCACCCCATCTCTGCTGCCTAAATGAGTCGGGTACGAGAAGCTACCCACGGAGCGGACAAAATGTCCGTCGGTGATCTGGCCATTCGAGGGTATGACGACCCGCGTCATCTCACCTCTCCCACCTGTTCGGGTGCTCCGTATCAATGCCAGAAGTGCACTTTGAGGCTCTACCATGCGAGTCATTGTCTGCGTACACTGCTAGCCCTAAGTACCTTGTGCAGCACAATGCACACGTCCTCCGTCTTTGGTAACAAATCACAGTCCAGCGCAGTCTCTCGAAGTCGCGAGAGGTCGCGAAGCAGAGTCGGGAGTCGTCGGCGATCAGCAAACGTCAGCCCGTTGAGGGTGCAGACAACGGCAGGGCGATTCGTCAGCCTTGTCTGGCCCAACATGACCAGCTTGAGGACGTAAGCGGGCGTGACCAACTCGGAGCCATCGTGGCGCACACCCTTCGGTGGTTGAAGCCGTCGTCACGGGCAAACCCGGCCCCGACTCTGGAAGAAGTAGTACGAGCAGCGTCTTCCTATAGAAACCATGGATAGAAGAAGCTCAAGAGCGGGCTTTCTCACACTATAGACGTGTTTCGACTCTGTGGCGCCCAGGACCTCATCAGGCTCATCTCACCTCAACTTTACAAACTCGTCAGACCAGACCAGACCAAATTCAACGACACGCAAGCCATGGACGACCTCAGCTGCCAGACGTCCCGCGCGCCAGACTACTACGGCGCCGGCGTGCGCTTCGGCATCTACTTCTCCTGGGCCAACGCCTACGTCGCAAACACCCTCCTCACCTCGGAGATGGCCGGCGCCGCCGACGCCAACACAATCTTCCTCGTCGCCATCCTCGTGTCCATGGTCAAGTGCAGCAGCGTGCGCATGCTCACCGCCGTCGACGGCCTCGTCCTCATGCACCTCAGCGGCGGCTTCCTCTTCGGCACCCTGAGCATCTGGGGCTACCGCACCCGCGCCTACGCCGACAAGGGCTCCGCCGGCGTGCGGCACTTCGGCGGCTTCGGCACCCACGCGCGCCTGCTCGTGAGCGTCATGATTGCCGCCTACGGCTTGTGGTACTGGATGTGGGGGATCTTTGTCCTGCCCAAGATGGGCAGCGACGAGGAACGGGAGCACGGGGACGTGGACAACAGCGACGAGTGTCAGGATCTGCGGACCTTCATGTTTGCCAACGTACGCGCCGAGGAGGGCGTTCGGGTCTTTTACATTGTCGTGTGCATCGGCTGTGTTGCGTACTATGGCGTCATGCTTCTCGCGTCCAGTATCGCGGGGTGGGTGAGGGCGAGGACAATGTACACGCTCTACAAGGCAGAGAGCTGGACCACCTCGTCCAGACTGCTCTTCACCACCGGTCTAACCCACCGAGAGTCAGTACTTTCACACACACATACACACACAGAATCCAAAGCAATCTGGGCGGTACTGACAGCCCACACTCCCAGACACGACGTCATGTTCCAATGGCTCCGCTGGCTCAACCTCGCCTTCTTGATCTACTCGGTTCTCCTCGTCGAGTTCACCCTCCGCTTCAACCACGTCAACCTCGTGCTCGGCGGGCCCGACAACAACGAGCTGCACCTCACGGCCCAGCTCCTCCCGCTCGTCGTCGGCCTCTTCGGCTTCGTCCGCACCACCTACCTCCTCCTCGAGACCTTGCGGTCCCCCGACGACATCCTCCCCTCCCTCGGCGCGCCCGCCCGCGGCAACTCGGCCCGAACGCTGCGCCCCAGGGACCTCCTCCTCGTCTTCTCGCCCGCCATGGCGCGCGAGCGGAAAAGGGAGCGCGAGAGCCACCTGCCGCGGGACAGCGCCGTTGCGCGGCACAGGGGGCCGTTCGTGCGGTATCTCGTCGCCTGGCTGCCGTGGTTGAGCCTGATCGAGTTCTTCACGGCGAAGCGGCCGGCGATGGAGGACATTGATGTCCATGGGGGCGAGTACGGCGTTGCGGAGAGATCGCCTGGCTCCGAGATGTCGCCCATGTCGGAGAGGGTGGCGCACAGCCCGGGGGAGGAAAGCTTTGGGGTGAAGAGGAAGCCTGTTCCGTATAGGGACACACCCGGAGAGGATCAGAGAGAGGTCGCGGGGAGTAGTCGGGGAGAGTAGTCGTGGAGAGTAGTCGTGGAGAGTAGTCGTGGAGAGTAGTTGCATGGTAGATTGGGGTTGAACTCGTGGCTATCGCCTGGATATCATGAATGAGAGAACGAAGGACGTAAAAGCCAAGGGAGACGGGCAAGGGTTGATACTTTTCTCCTCATCGCATCGTTTCGGTGCTGGCGACCATTTTCTTTTTTTTAGCACACGATGCCTTGGATGCTTGCCTTCGAGGAGCGGTGTAGCGGCCGCATATCGTAATCTATCTGAAAAGCGCTGTTTAGTAACTTCAGCAGATTGGAACTCGTTTCGACTCTGCCCGACCACAGACATCTGACTTGAACATAGTATACGGGCAAGAGTTGGCTCCAATTGCCACTCGCAGGACGACTTTGCTACCCATGGCAACACGGAGCAGGTGCATAGTCCATAGCACAAGAGCCACACCAGTGTCTATCCTGGGAGAACATCGCGCGGGAGCCACACAAGCCGGATCTTCAGGCCTCGGTCCCAACAGTTTCTCGCAACGCCCGCTTGCTTCCACAAAGACGGCACAGTACTCGAGATAGTCTTGATTTCCAATGTCAACCCAGCCTAAATGCACCTTGTTTCCCAAAACGCCATGATGCAATAATCCTTCTTCCGCCCCCTCTTTCTGGCAGGACTCCTGCTCAATCCTCGCCCAAACTCTCCCTCACGCAAGCCCGGCACTTCCGCCTAAAGTCCTTATTTGCGCCCTCCCGCTCCTCTCGGAACATGCGCGCGGCCTCGACGTTGGCTGGCGACTCGTCGTTGGGCCCGTGGAACAGGCTGATGGTGCTCAGCAGAATTGTCTCGGGACTCTGCACGGGAGACCAGCGCTCCGAAGCGGCCTCGTAGCCGTACTGGTCCTCCTCGGGTGGGTGCAGGATGGAAATACACAAGCGGCCGTCGGGGTAGATGTTCGGGTGGAAGGGGATGGGCGTCTGGAAGGTTAGGGACGGCGGCATGAGGGGATAGTTTGGCGGGAAGACGAGGCGGGCGCGGAAGTTGCCTCCTGTTCGAACCGTGTGTTAGCACCCAAAGCAATACAGGGTTGTGCAAGTGATGGAAAAGGGGCGAAAGATGCCCGACGCACCTCCGTAGTATTTGCAGTCGTCGCTAATCATGAGCATGACCTCCCACTCGAAGATGTTGCTGTCGTTGACAAGACCGCACGAGATCCCCGGCATGTCCTTGCCCGTCTGCATCTCCTTGAGCTGCCGACGGAGCAGCGATGCCGCTGCAGCAGACGAGGACGACATCTTTGGTGGCCGACGGCGTGTATGTGTAGTTATTTCGCTTGGTCTCGCTGTCGAGGTCGTGATTCAAAGCGTCGCTCGAACTCGAATAGGTGGCACGTGAGTGGGAAGTGGAGGGAAGTAGTGGTAAATTCGAGTGCTTGGGTCGATCCTGAATACCCTACACAGGTTTCTGCTAAACCGCCTGGGGCTTGTGCAGGATCAAGACGCTCAGTGAGGTGTTTGCGGGGCGAGTCGTCGTGGTTGATGGGAGAGGGGCAAACCGCAAGAGCTTCGGCTGAGGTCTTCGATGTCGGACCTGACCTCAGTGACCCAATGCACTGTGGAGTTCCGGAGCTGCAGCGGGCCCCAGCCCAGGGCAGTCCACATCCGGCGCAGGGGTGGGTGGCTGTGATGCCCGTGGCGTCCGGGGTGGCGGCCTTACCGACATTCACCGACACTCGCCGAGGCGCCTCGGTCTACCATAGGAAACGAGGTCGTTTCCACTGCGGTAAGGTCGCACTTCTTCAAAGGCACTTTGAAAAACATGTAAATATCTCGACCAAAAAGTAACTGCATCGGCCAAGGCTCGACTTACACAGCTTTGGGCCAACCGTCCATAGACAGGTCTCAACCAGGGTATCATCATGCTTCGTGCTACTACAATCGTACAACCAATGCGATTCGAATTCAACTTCCCGCGTCGTCGCATCATCACTTCTTCGACGACCCGAAGCCCCCGAACCCCATGGCGGCCATCATGTCGTCCTCGTCGTGTTCGCCGTCAATCCGCACGTCGTCGCCGTATTCCTTCTTGACCTTCTCCGCCTCCTCCGCCTCTTTCCTCTTCCTCTCAGCCAGCTCCCTCCTCTTCCGCCGCCTCTCGTCCGCCTCCCTCGCATCCTCCTCTTCGCGCAGCGAGAGCCTTTCCTCCAGCTTGATCGTCGCCTCGGCCTTGAGGTTCTGCTGCCTCTCCCACAGCGCGTCGATGCGCGCCCTCACGTCCTCGGCCGTCGCGCGCTTGACCTCGAGCGTCTGGTTCGTGTTGGCCAGATGCTGCGGCGTGTTGCAGTGCTCGATGAACTGCTTGTTGTCCTTGAACGTCAGGTCGCACGCCTCGCAGTAGAATCCCGCGCCGCGACCCCTCTTGCCGACACCGGCGCCCGCGGGCACCAGCTGCGCCTTGCCGACCTGATCGCTGAAATCCACAACGTTGCGCCGCGCTTCGGTGAGGGTCTCGTTGCCCGTGAGGGGCTTGTGGTATTTCTTGCCGGCCATCTTGGCCTCGTATCGCGCCTTGCGCTCTTCCTTCTCTTGCGCCTCGCGCTCCTTGGCCTTGGCAGCGTACTCGTCGAGGTCGTAGTTCTTGCGGAAGTCGGTGTCGCTCGCCGGCGCGCCGTACGCGCTGCCGTTTTTGTCCGCCATTGTGCCACAGCTTCTGTCGGGGTGTGGGTTTTGCTGTGCGCTGGGCGGAGTTATAGTACTTCGGCAGGGTGGGATGATATGGCGAAGGGAGGGAGAGGGGGACCACCGCTTCAATTCGTAAATACGGGTTGCTTCAGGATGAGTAGCCTAGGCGATGTTTGCGAGAGCTTGTGTTCAAGGATGCAGTCCTGGAAACTCTGGATTGAAGATATGGAGGAGTGGATTTCATAGCTGAGGAGGTACTAGGGATATGAAACTAAGCAGAGTTATGCTACAGTCGAAATCAGGCAGTACATTACCACCTACATCCTTGACATAGGCTCCTTGAGTAACCTCATAATCTGTCATCAGCCGTACTTCAACGTCGGGAGTTCTCCCTCAGATTGTGACCTCACAAACTTTCGATGCATGTCCGACCATTTTGAGGTGAGTTGCTGGGTGTCCAATGCTTCGTTATACCGGTTTCCCATTTACACTGAGCCCCGGTAGCCTTCTAGCCGCGACAATGGACTGGACCTCCCCACATTCAGGTATCCGAAATTGTGGCGTACTGAACCAAGGTACGCTGTACTTCAGACTCCAGGTACCTCGGACACCTATGTAGGAGAGACAGGGCCAGGGGTACGTCGATGGTGGGGTGAAAAGCTCAAAGTCACTTTTACCCCTCCACATCCCCCCTCCACGGAAAATTGACTAGGAGGCCATTAGGTTGAGAGGAAGAAGAAAACTACTGCCTCCAGTTGAAGCCATTCCCAGAAACCGCGAAGCTCAACATCCACCCACTCCCTAGACACTGACGTCAAAGCCGCCAACATGCTCTACCTCGTTGGTCTCGGTCTCTCCGACGAGACCGACATCACCGTCAAGGGCCTCGAGGTCGTCAAGAAGGCCTCCAGAGTCTACCTCGAAGCATACACCAGCATCCTCCTCGTCGACAAGGCCGTCCTCGTAAGCCACGCAACACCCCTTCTCCCCACAGAATCCTGCTAAGGCAGATATCAAACCTAGGAATCTTACTACGGCCGCGAAGTCATCATCGCAGACCGCGAAATGGTCGAGTCCGACAGCGACGAGATCCTTCGCGACGCACAAAACGTCGACGTCGCCTTCCTCGTCGTCGGCGACCCCTTCGGCGCAACCACGCACACCGACCTCGTCCTCCGCGCGCGCGAGCTCTCCATCCCCGTCGGCACCGTTCCCAACGCCTCCATCATGTCCGGCATCGGCGCCACCGGCCTGCAGCTGTACAACTTTGGCCAGACCGTCTCCATGGTCTTCTTCACCGAGACGTGGAAGCCCGCCTCATTCTACGACCGCATCAAGGAGAACCGCGACATTGGCCTGCACACACTGGTCCTGCTCGACATCAAGGTCAAGGAGCAGAGCCTGGAGAACATGGCCCGCGGACGCAAGATTTACGAGCCGCCTAGGTACATGACTGTCGGCCAGTGCGCGGCGCAGATGCTGGAGATTGAAGAGGAGAAGAACTCGGGCGTCTATGGGCCCGACAGCTTAGCCATTGGAGCGGCACGCGTAGGAGGAAGGACGGAGAAATATGTTGCTGGCACACTAAAGGAGCTTTGCGATACGGATGAGATTCTGGGCGGCCCGTTACACAGCATGGTACTCCTCGGCAGAAGAGCCCACGAGCTTGAGCGGGACTACATTCGCGAGTTTGCGGTAAATAACGACACATTTGACAAGAGCTGGACAGAAGGATATGGGAAGCAATAATCATCATTCATATCCCGTGAGTCGGGCTGGTGCTTGGTCCCTTCTCAAGATGGCATGCTACTGCGCTATCGTACAAATGGACTCCGTTTCTCTTCCTTAATTAATGTAACTAGGTAGACGCCGTGGCGCGGTACTGCTCAACCTCCTGAGACGAAATTTCTCTCAGCTTGTTCACTTGCGCGGGGCTACCGGTGATGGCTCCCTCAGCCACCTGGGCGACACGGCCCAAGACGTTGGTGTTGCTGATGGCGTAGGTGACGCTGACCGTCTTGACGCGGATGATGCCGATACGAGGGTCGTTCTCAGAGCCGTCGTGGGTCCCATCACCGAGGTCGCCTACCCAGGCCTTGAGGGCGGAAGAGTAGTGCTTCTTCACCAGGGAACGGTCGGTGATGATGCTGGAAACTCCGGAGATGGAGGCCCAGTCGCCAGAGCCGTTGTAGAAGGAGATGTTGATGTGGGGATCACTGTCGATCTCGTCGGTCTTGTTTGACTCAGTGTTGGTGTGGAAGAGCAAGTCAATGCCACCGTTCTCCTGGGTGGGTGTTAGAACTGCAGGCCACTATTTGTCACAGAAGGAATACATACAGTAGCAGCAAGGGCCATGCAGCGGGAGACGAGAGCGCCAGACTTGGCATCCCTGGTGGTCATCATGCCGAACTTGCTCTTGTTGGCAAAATTGACGAGGGCCTCAACCTTCTCCTTGAGAGAGACGTTGTCATCCTTGTTGGCAGCCTTGTAGGGGTCGGCGGGCTTGTCACCGGTGGAAGTGTTGGAAAAAGACATCTTGTTGAGCTTTGGGGTCTGGAAAGTGCTGAAGCGGGTATCCTGTTGAAGACGAGAAAAGATCAGTCGCGCTGAAAGTAATCTGGTTGCTGGTGTCGTGAGACGTTGTACTGGGCGAAGAAGCATTGTGTTGCTGGCATACAGAAGGACATGCCCTTTCGAGCTATTTAAACAGCCTCGGATTAAGCTGACCTCATCACTGGAGCTACAACACCGCTGCAGCAGGAACGACCATTTCATCATAGAGGATCACGCTACGCGGGTGCTCTGAGGAGCTTGAGCTGTAATAGGCAAGACATGATGACGTCAAGAGCGGAGGGGAAAGAGGGCACCTGCGGATTCTGCCACACAGCGGTAGGCGAGGCGGATGCGGCACTATGGACAAATTTATGGGGATAATTCATCATTGATCGTCTGGTGTGGCCCTGTTGCACAAATTGAAGCCTGCATCAAGTTGTTGGGACATTATTGGAAGCAAACGTCCGAGAGCGATGCTAGGGAGCTCCAGAGGCGGCAGCACGTCTGGAGGAGCTCTGAGCTGTGTCGAAGCACTCTTTCGCGGTAGGTGCTTAGCCAGCCAACCAATGGGCACAGCGTCTCAAGTGTTACGGCATGCTGTGCAGGCTTGCAAATGCGGGCAGAAATAACAGCAGACCCCTTTTTGGTATGGCGTACCTGGAAGCCAACAATACGTCGTTACGTACCTTGAAGCGCGGTCTGGGCCCTGGGCCCCGCCTTCCATGTGTTGCTTGCGCATGAGACGGAATGTCATGTCATGGCACAGACGGAGGTGGAGGCAGTGACAGCAACCTGGCGGACGAAGGGGTACTAATTATTACATACCGGGCATGGAGCAGAGATGCTGAATGGCGTTCCTGAGTGTGAGTGTAAATGGGAGAGCGACATGTTTTGTTTTTCTTGGAGTCTTACCGCGTCTCGGAACATCAGGATTCGGCCGAGCTTGGTTCGTGAATTCCGGATTTGGGCCGGTGCTGGCGAGAGCTCCACGATCCGATCGCAACACAGATGGCGATTGCGACGCGTGACGGGAGGCCGCAGCGATGACACATATTCACCTTGTCGCCAACGAGGTGACGGACGGTTGAAATTTCTTGCCTTCCACTAGCTGTGCATGTAAGGCCAGGGATATCACCAGGTCCAAGGTCAACCACAGGATATGTCGCTCATAACGGCCTTCGGAGACCGGAGCAGCGCCGGCAGTTACACGTTTGATCTCTCTCACATCGCATCGTTCGTCCTCGGCCTAATTCCAATGTCCCCATTTTCCGAGTGTTCATAGACCTTGAAATTCATGCTTCCTTTGGTTCACAGCTGGCGCTGGGGATGCAAGACACGGCGTAGCGAAAAGGGTGCCCGTCCAACACAAAATGTGGTATTTGAAAACAGATTTCCGATGCCCGGCCTTGCAATTTCAGAAACGTCGGCAACCGGGTATACCTGCCGGGTAACGTTCACAAGCACAGACGATCACGAAGTATGAGACAGGGTCGATGACAGTCGAGCTAGCTCTGGCGCGCTGTCTCCAGTTGATCCGATTTACCAATGTCTGTTGTGCATGGCAGGCAAAGCAATCAGGTTGGAGTACCAGGTAGCTTGGACAGGCAAGCAGGTCCTCTCGTTCATGCTCTCGCTCCGATGCTCCAGCGCAGCGTCGACCTCGTTCCCCATGCTGCGCCCTATGGAAATCACAAGGTCGTTAATCAATGCCTTCGCTCATGCGAGTACATTGTACCTACCCTCAACAGGTGAGGTGGCTACCTACAAATGGAAGTCAATCAGGGCGCCACCTTTCATCTACATGGTTGGGCAGCCACAGCTGCGCTCGTCAAGCGATAAAATGACGACGTGAACTTGGAGGTAAAAGTTAAAGTGAGAAGTACCTCAGGTATCTAATAATTAGTAGCTGTTCCAATCCAGTGTTTTCCTGCAATTGGTGTCGTTGGTGCTACTAGACATGCCTGCCCTGCTGCCTGCTACCAAACTTCTCTCATTGCGTCGACAATGTTACAGCAGCAGCAAGACACAGCAAGAGCAAGCAGCCCGGACCCAAACAAGATCCCGCCGTGCTGCTGGGCAGAATCGCTTGCTACTCTATCTGTTCTCCTGCCTGACGTGGCTTGCACCTTCCGCCCTTTCCACTGCCTGGATACCTCGCCTCACCTAACCCAGCTCTCACCTGCTTGCTCCTTTCTCCTGCCATTGGAAAAGCGAAGATGGAAAGAAACCTCTCGGCATTGGCAGCAAAAGGCAAGAACCAGTCTAACAAGTTGACTTACCTGACCTGAAGAAACGGACCTACCTTATCTTTTTCTGGTCGGAGTCTCGGCAGCAGAAGGCACCGTCAAAGCTGAGACGGCAGGCACCTGCCTATGGACCTGCCTATACATGTAGCTACGCACCCCTATGTGTACCTGCCTTTTAGTTGGAATTAGGTACCGTCACTGTCAGGTTGCTCCTGCTCTGACTCTGTCACTCAGTACCTCTTTCCCTCTTGGCCGTCCGCGTCCGTTGGTGGTCCGTCCCATGCTGCAGATCCCGCCAGAGCCAGACGGTCCACGGCAGTCGCATTCTGTTTCCCCCCTTCCGTCAGCTCCTCCCATTTACTTTTTGATTTTCTTCTTCTTTCCCCTCGTGAATTCGATTTGATTCCATCACATACATCTTCTCGTCTTCATGTCACTCTTCCTGTTTCTCACTTTCGACCGACGCAGGTAGTTCATGGTCTATTCAACCCACTTCGAACCGCCTGAACCGGTTCCGCTGGTCATTGATAAGGTGTCTGCCAGCTAAAACGGAGACGGCATTTCGTCAGCCGATCGATACGACACTGCCGACTCAGTCGGAAGGGAGCCATCATCGGCTTGCAGCTTTTGTTAATCTTGTCGCCTTGGTGTCTTCATTCTTCCGTCGCACCTGTCGTCTTCATCCCTTGCTGTCTCCTACCGTCTCTGTTGGCCACCGTTCTGTCATCCTCCATCGTCGTCGTCGTCGTTCTCGCAGCTGTCGGCCCCCAACTGCGACTGCCGTTACTTCCCTTCCTGTCGTCAACATTCACCATCGGCTTCTGCGACTCTGACTCCGAAATCACCCCTCTTTCAACGTCAGGACGAACGCCCAGGCCCACATTCCTCCAAACCTTCGTTTCGTCTTTCCTCATTAAATCGCCAACCCGCGTCTCTTCCGTCGTCGGTCCTTGTCTTAATATCATCCCTGTCACATCGGTATTCTGCCCGAGTTTGAGGATACGCCCTTTTTTTCAGTTCCCGATCTTTGCCGGTGAATGAGTACCGCTATTTCATCGCACACATTTCAAGCTCTAACTCACCCTTACCGCTTCGACCCATTGACAATCAGTTATTTGAGCCTCGTCGTGGTCTGCCTGGTTTGCGAAGACCCTGGCCGGCTGACTTAAATCGACCAACGTCACCAACACTGAATTGACGACATTATCTGCTATTCGACATGGCGCACCGCGATCTGGTCCGTATAACGTCATGCCTCTTTCGTCGTTTCTGATTGCTAATAATCATCATCTAGGACGTCATGCCTTGGGAGTGTCGCGACGTGGAGGACCAAGCCGAAGCTGAATACAACGCCCCCCTGCGCATCAAGAACAAGGCTCTTATCGATGAAAACGCCAGCCTCAAGAAACTTCTCCGCGCAAATGGCATCTCTTGGTCGCCCGTATCCGCTACCTATCAGAAGTATCATCGCCTCAATGGTCGTCGCACGCGCTCCTCCATCTCCGCCGAGTCTCACACTTACCCTTATCTTCCCACCGAGGTGCTTTTGCGCATTCTCAAGTACTCTCTGACCTCTCACGGCCCCATCGTTGACCCCTTGTCGAAGCTGAAGCCCGAGAACCTCACCCATGCCGAGCGAAATGCCGGCAATCAGATCGCCATTCACTTCCTAGCAACCTGTCGTGCTATGCACGAGGAGGGCACTCGCATTTTCTGGGACCACAATACCTTCGTCTTCACCAACCCCGAAGCTCTACGCAACTTCTCCGAGCTGGACTTTGCCTATCGACAGAACGTCAAGCACGTCAACTTCCGCATAATCGCACAGTACTATGATGACAAGAAGCGCAAGCACAAACTTGACCGATCATATCACCCCTCCCTCAAGTCCGATGTTACTTTGCGGACTATCCCCCGCGTCAACGAGAACACCTACGCTCGGGGTGGTTTTCGTTGCTACACTTGGGCTCAGGTGACGGACTTCCTGCGTGCCCTGCGAGCTCCACATGACCCCAATCATGACAAGAAGTGTGTACGACCCCGACTGCTGCCCAACTTGGAGTCGCTCCGTATCGACCTCGTCAACTTTATGGATGACTTCCTGCCCATGCCTGGCAGCGACCTACACGACATGGCGTCTCACGAACTTGGCTGCTATCTGAACGAGCTGCAGGTTACTGGCCTCCCCATTGACGATGCCGGGAGCAAGGCTACGGCGGAGCTGACCGGCCTTCTCAAAGACGAGGGGCTGTTTCTGGCAGGCTTGCCGTCCTTTGTCCAGCTCAAGAATTCCTTGAAGGCCTTGTCTGGAATTTCCAGTTGTGCCCGCGTTGTTCGGGCCTGGAAGACGCTCAAACCGAAGAAGGTCGACGACGCCATGGACGAGTCCGACTCTGATTCAGACGAAGAACACCATCACCCCCAAGAGCCCGTCATGCCCCCCGCCCCCCGGGAGACTGGTCATCCTAGTTCGTCTCCCACCCGGAAGGACTTGACCATCTGGAAGAGAGTTCCAAAGACTCGTGATGGTGACGATCGCCAGTGGACCGAGTTCTGCCGAAGCAGCGGCTACCCCATGGAAGACGTCGAAGAGTTGATGAGCGACGACGAGCTCGGTATCTGTCCATGCTGCGGAGAGCCTCATCCTAGCTTGATGGAGCTTCTCGAGATGGAAGACGACGACGAGCTCTAGTTCTACTCTTAGTGACTCTGGTACATGACACTTATGAACAGGCAAGGCGACAATGGTATTTTCTTTTTGGGCCAGGGCTCATTTGTCCAAACGGCGGACACAATCACGGTCACTTGGAGGGGAAAAACTACGGAGTTTGTCGGGATTATGATACCACATTGCTACAGGGCACTTAGATACCATACAATAATGAGACACGGGTAATAACCTGCCCTGTGATACTGCTACTTGTTCTCCTTTGCCGTAGTCGTCGTTTTGGCCCATCTGGTGAACACAGACCAACAATCTATCAGGCTTGTTGTGGGCTGACGGGTCACATTGCTTGGCATGTTCTGAAGTTGATCGATGCCACGATGAATGCCAGGACGCAAGTTATGAATGCGCACAATGAGCCGCCTCGATGATTTGTCTGCCGCGACTGCCCTCTGTCTATTTTCTAGAGTTAGGCGGAGATGCTCGCAAGGCGGCCAAGGAACGTCGTTTTCGGCTCGGCTTCGCCCCGAGTTCGGCGCTCACGTCGAGGGACTTGCCGGCTTCGACCTGGATCATGGCAAAACACGTTGCGGGGCTGGTTAGCCGCCCGCTCGGTGTGATTTTTCTTTTTCTTCTTCGCCGTGTTCAAATTCGCGTGGAAATGCTTTCCCCTACAGCCAGTTGCTCACTCGAACATGCGGAGGGCGATAGGGTCCCAGCATTCAGTGAAGCCCGCGTTTGGCGCGCGGGTCGACTCGGGGAGTTTCCTTGTCCACGTCGTAGACGACCCTTTGGACGTCGGCTAGATGACCAGTAAGCGGCGCGGTTGGGTTTGTTGTCGTCGGCGCCGAGATGGTGACATTGTGGATGGAGGTGGTGCCGCGCGGCCTTGAGTCTGCCTTTGGTGAGCTTCCATGCTTGGATGGATTTCTTCGAAGGACTTGTCGAGTTGTTCATACGGTGAGTTGGAGAAGATGAGTGCGTTCTGGTCCGGATGTAGTATTGCTCTTATTCGCAGAAGTTGCCGAATATTGGGAGAAGGGAATCTATATGTGTGAAACAACGTTTCAAAAACCAGACGGAATACCAGCTTTGAATGGGTCAGCACCCTTTCATGCCTATAATTTGACGGGTTGGCTTTCGTCAATGTGTGGCTGTGATAGACTCGAACAAGAGGGACGCATTGACAGTGACGACAATTGCAATTGCTATGTAGGACAAGCACGCCGAGCCCATATGCGTGATGGTCTACTGTCAAACAGGTTGAAACCCCATCTACCCAATATCTGACCCCATAGACAGTCGATGGGATCTATTTGCTGAAGGACATATGGGGACGATTCTCCTTATGCAGCAGGGTTCTTCATCCTTTCTTGCGTCTGAATATCCCATGCTGCAAACAACAGAATAGCATCCGTTTTCTGGGCCCCAGTTGAATGTGGATGTCACAGGGTCAAACATGCAAGCCTGGTCCGTCCGAGGTCCGCCGAAGCGATATCCACCGCAAGATCCACCGTCATCCTTTGTCCGGGGTGACGATCCTACACAGGGTCTAGAGTCTACATATGTCCCTTGATAATCAACAAACCAACTCCTTCTGCAAGCGCCGAGCGTAGACGTGCGAATCACAAAGCGGCAGCTGTCTCTGAAGATCAAGAGTCCCGAGGTTGAAAAACTTGAGCCCCTGCCTCAATCCGGGGTCCTTGGAAGACTACCGAAGAAGAGCGAGCAAGAGTGGAAGAAGCGGTGGGCGAGACGAAGCTTGGTCTCTTGGTGGGTTGCGTTCTGTATTCTGTACCAAAACTAGAAGAACGGACCCCTACTTTTGCCAGGAGATGGGGTTCTCATGCGGTTTTCTTCAGGGTCAACGCCGATTGCTTCAAGACTTTCCACTTTGCTGTGATATCCTTTCTATCCGGCTCCACCCCAGAACAGGTCAGCATGTCTCTTGCTGACGTCTGTAGCCGTTACCAGCTGTTGAGAGCTTGTCGAGAGGTGGGTATGATGCCACGCTCTCACATCTGGTAATGACTCCGGCCAGCGGTGGAGGTAGAGTGGGTAGTAACCTGATAGCTGTTTCTCGTCCGAACGATCAAGATCCTTCATTTTCATGGGTGACTAAATGAAACATGGATCTATTACGTTGTTTGGAAGCGCTTTTGTGATTTTGCGGAAGCTGAAGAGGTGAGAACAGAGCGCAGGGACAATTTGCCGAGAAATGACTGTGTGGGCACCCGTGCAATAGAATTATGAAAGCTTCGAAGCAAACGTGAAAAACAGAGAGAGAAAAACACCGAAGAAATGTGCCGAAGTTGGTATGTTGTCTCATCAGTTTATTGTGTCGAGCCTGCACATGAAGAGGCCTGTCGTAGTCGAGAGCGTGAGACGTCAGGTGCTCTGTACTCTACTGATCCCACCACCTGCAGCTCCCAGTCTCTAACACAACGCGAGAGGGATTCTGTGGTGTTCCGGAGATGCAGCGAGAGCAGAAAAGACGCATACTCGGTAGTCACTCGCTTCCCGGAGGTGTCTCCGCGGCGCAAGCATCGACTGGACAGACTCCTCCTTTAGATTTTAGGCTTTTTCACATCCGCATCGTACAAGTGAATACTTCGCGTTTGACTTGCCTTGAACAGCCTAGCTGCGGGTCGGATCGCTGTGTCGAACCCTTGCCGATGGGACTACGCGCGAATCCGTCCGAGCCAGCAAGTCAGATGGGTTGAAAGTCTCCTCGCTTGATACATGGCTCCACTTGGCATTCAGGCAACGACATCACGGCCGTGTATCCTGGCTGGAAATAAATGAATCGATCAAGTGAGCTTCTCGTCACGAATCCACTGCTGAGGGGCTGTGGGTTTTCTCTGTAATGTTGCCTTACTTGTAATTAGCTTACAAGCTGCTTTGTTGTAGAGAACCGAGGAAAGTATGTTGCGATTGGCTTGGCTCGGACTGAGATATGGATGCTGGCAACGTTCCCCGGCCCCCGAAACACAACATGGGTCTTCAAAGGCGTAGTTATGTGAAAGAAGTTTAATCAAGGTACGCTTAAATGTTGTCAAACTACCGTAGTCGAACTTTTGTGCAGAGCTCGTTAGTCTAACGCGACCTGAGGCCTAATGATTATCATGGAATTAGGCTGCCAGGCGATATAGAACTTCTCTACATGGCTAGATCGCCAATTGGCAAAGCCTCTCGCCACGAAGGCATCCACACAAGCTTCGCCTGGGGACTGCATGCTCGGACTGGAGATTCCCGTTCTAGTCCGACATGGCCACACGGGAGTTCCGGGCTGACTGGGAGGCTCCATCGTTAGCTGTCATGTCTCCCATTGTAACCTGCCTTTTCAGATGAGCCGAGGACTGCAGCAGACATCGGACTGTCCTGATGGGATTGTGAAGGCACGCTGAGAGTTGAATGGTCTTTTTCTTCTTTTGAAATCGAGGTGGGTTTGCTTGGTGACGATAGTCCACCACGGAATGTATAAAGATAGGCCCATCATCCAACTCGATTCCTCTTCTCCTCACCTCCATCACCTCATCTACACTTCAGTCTACCGTCCATACCTTCGTCCAAGCATCCCTCACCACCACCTCTCCTCACAATGCACTACCCCCAGATCCTCCTCGGCCTCGTCGCCAGCGTCTCCGCCATTGACATCTACCTCCACGTCGCCGGCGGCTGCGACGGCAACTCGGTCATGTGCTCCAACATGCCCCCCAACATGTGCTGCGGCGGCTCCGGCGTCGACATCTTCCCGACCGTCGGCTTCCGCGGCATCCCCTACGAGTGGAACCTCGAGTGCAGAGGCCATTCCGGCGGCAACTGCAACAACCTGCGCGAGGTCCAGCCCGCCCGCAACACCAACTTCGTCTGCCTCTACTCTGGCGGCTTCTCCGGAGGCGGCTACGGCTTCGCCGCCGCGAAGCGCGATGGGGAGGACGGCACCTGCGCCGCCGGCAGCTGCGCGTTCCAGCAGAAGCCCGACACCCTCCTGATGGAGGACGGTGGCAAGTACGATCTCACCCAGCTTGAGGGTGCTGCTTTCACCGAACTGGTATGTTGGAACATTGGTCTCGTGATTTTGCATTGGTCGTTGAGCTAACATCAGATGCAGTACGTGTTTGATCCACCATGATGCCCGGCACACACCTCTCGACGCTGTCTTTTGAGCTGCCTGAACGTGAGATTTGTGCTGACTCTGATGACTTGTAGCCTTGCCATCGCCGGAAGCGGCGCCAACACTACCGACATCCCGGAGCAGTTCAACGCCTACAAGCTCGACTAAAGCCTTTCGGGCGTGGTGTGTGTCAAGTACTTCCTGCTGAGGAGGTGGATGAAACAGGTGTTGGCGTTGTCGACGGTCTAGCGATATGCCAAAGCTGGGCGTCGTTTAACTCTCCTAGCCGGATGTTGTGGCAGAGGGAATGCTTCAGACCTGGCATCCCCCAAGGTACAATGAGCAACTTGCGAATCTCTGTACATAGGCGGATCATGAATTGTCATCATTGTTTACTTGGTATAGTTCTCATAAGGCTCGTATCTAGATGTGCATTCCATGTATTAATAGGTAGCGTCAAAATGAAATTGAAAGGCCTGTATTTACGAACATATGCCATGGGTTTATCAGCCACTACTCCTGCTATTACCGCAACACTATTTTCTCTGCACAAGACCATCTTGCTCGGATCCCTCTGGTATACCTCGCTTGGTTGGAGACTTGGAAATCGTGTCGACCTTTTGTTAAAAGAATGTGATTTTCCGTAACCACAATACGTGCTCGTAAATGACCTCGATAAAATACTTTCGAGGCAACCTTCAACGTCGTGGAAACGTGATTCGTAAACTACGGTACAATTCGGAAGCCCCTTTGAAGAAAACAACAAGTTCAACAGAGTATGCATGAGTTGATACGCCCGAGCGCTGACGCTGACTGGCAACGTTGAAAGAAGCCTAGAAATCCAACAAGGCTACCGACACGCAAACTGCCTGGACTACAGCTGGCCAACCAGTCGATGATGAAGACGATCGCTAGGAATGAAACTCACAGCAGCTTCACAAGCGCAGTTTGTCGGCCAGTTCTTGGCCTAATTATCCTCAGCAGGTTTGCAGCTCGCGGGGCCTCGCGAGGCCCCGCGTGTCCACACTGTCCGCGCCCAGTCCCTATGATACAACAGGACATTGTCTTGCCTGCAATTGAATTCATTACTTGGTTCTCAGAAACAGCCTTGTCGCCAGAGTCGAATGTGGGCAGAATCAGTAGAGGCTAGTTAGGCTCATCGCAAGGGCCATCGCATGCTTGCTGCAGATTATTGCAACGTTGGATGGAGCTGAAGTTGTTGATATGAACAAACCAACGGGACCAACCGAGGTTCCCTGAAGCCGGTCATCATCAAGTAAGACAAGCTTTCGTGTTGGCCTGCTCATATTGGGACGCAAGCAGCCGCACATAGCCCTCATGTGACAGGCCATACATGTAGCTCCAACAAGTCAAACTGGAGCTCCAATTCCTTAGTCTCACCACTACATCAACCACACTACCATGAAGAAAGGCACCCCCATCCGCCTCATTTTGGGATATGGGCGAGGATTGTGCCGTTATCAAATCCTTTTGGGGCGCCATCTGTGAGGTATCGAGGGTCGCGCTGGGGAAGTTACGAGGAGCCTGGAGGAGGGGAAAGATATGATTGGGTTGTACGAGGAGCTGCCGAGGAAGACGGACGATGGAGACTATGTGGAAAAGTGGCTTAAGGGTTCACACAAGCGAGAGATCGGATCATTCTGATAGCAAGGACTATCACCTATGGGATGAATGGAAGTATCATGGTAAGGGATGCTCAGTATCGTAGGTAGTGGAAGCACCTGGTGAGGCAAAATAGCGGCATTACTACGAGATAACCGGTCCAGGAGCGATTCCAGACTTTGTTCATTCGAAAAGAACTACACCCCTAACAACGGCAACACTGAGCAAGACTCCCCAGAGTTGTCTTATACTATAGGTGCCTAGACACAAGCGCCACAGCTTCGGGAGCGCCACGCATATTGATACAGATTAGTAGCTATCTTCCTCCCACATAGGTACTACTTTACTTACAACTTGCCCTGCGTGCTTTCCTGTCGTGAAGCCGGCTACGCCACATACGTGGCTTGAAACCGCTTCCTAGCCACGATCCAGTGGGCATCTATACCCTGGGGGCCGTACATAGTATACGTGCTACCTCAATTAAGCCCTCCGTTCTGGCCATCAGGTATCAAGGCAAATGGTATAGCGTAAAGAGCAACCATCAGGTAACCAACAAAGTGATAAAATTACACTTGGGCGACAAGGTATTCAACATCCATTGCCTCAAGTTACTACCGTCGCATTCGGGTCACCTAGACTGAGGAAACACCAAGTATTATCCACATAGGCAGGTTAATCCCTCATTAGAAAGCCCGCCAACCCTTTAGCGTGTTTACAACCATGCAAGTCTGGCGCATAGAAGTGCAAGAAACGGTCGATGCTGCTTGTTTTGCTACAGTCCAGCATCCCCATCTTGGATTGTGCATAGGCTTGGAAATTACCCATAGGTACCTAGCTAGGTAATACTTCTTAGAGCCTATAGGTAGTAGTAAGTACCTATTAGGTCTATAAATAGGATATAAATATAGGTAAAAAAGTAATACTACCTATAGGTAATAATAGGTTACTTATAACTACCTATTTTATAGATTAAGTAATACTAAGTAACTTAATATTACTTATAGAAGTACTTTTAAAAAATAAAAAAAAGAAATTTATCTTAGAATAAGAAATAAAATAATAGTTAGAATAATAGTAATTATTATAATCTAAATAGAAATAAATATAAATAATTACTATAAAAGTTACTAACTAGCTATTTTAAAGTTATAATTCTCTTTTTCTTCCCTAATTTTATTTAATTTTAAAAATTCTTATTATTATTATAATAAGATATTTTAGAAGAAAGTTTAATAGAATTATTTTTTAATAGAGTATTCTTAAGATTTAATAAAAAAAAGAAGTCTAGAAAGAAAGTAAAATTCCTCTTAGAAATTTAAATATTAAATTAACTAAACTTATTATTATTATTAAGGTTATTATTATTAACTATATTTCTATTAGAAATAATACTAA
>QAPF01000535.1:0-26316 GCA_004367935.1 Colletotrichum sidae | reverse complement strand
ATATGTTTTTTATAAATTTTAAAATATATTCCTTTTTTAATATAAAACCTTTTATATTACTTTTAAATTCTTAAGCCTCTTATTATATTTAAAAGAACTTTATCTATTTAAAAATAAGAGTTTGAATATCTATATCTTCCTTTATATAAATAATATCCTTCTCTTATATTATAAAATAGTTGAAAAAGATATTTTTAAGGTTATTCTAAATATAAAGTATACTTATAAACTTAAGGAATAAGATCTTATTAAATACTTTTTAGGAGTTTGAATAATAAGAGATTGAAAATATTAGAAGATTTATTTAATTTATAATATATATATTGGTAAAATTATAGAATACTTTAATTTTAAATATAGATTAATATTTATAATATTACCTCTAATAGTATTACTTACTATAAATAGTAGTTAAATTATACTTTAAGAAATTTATAATTATTAGATAAAAGTAAGTTTATTTATTTATATATTAATTATAAAAAAACTAGATATCTTATATATATACTTTCTACTTTTAAGATATCTTATAAAGTTTTCTTAAATATCTTAAAATACTATTAACTATATAATTTAATATTTGTATAAGATAAGATTCCTAATATTATATCTTAAAAACTTAAGAAGTATTAATAAGATATTTTAAATATTCCTAGTTACTAAAAATACTTCTCTTATAGACTATAAAGAAACTTAAAAATTGAATTATAATTCTTTTACTTTTATATTTAGAAAATTAATATAATAGAACACTACTTAATAAAGAATTATTATAATATTAATAGTTCAGGTAGAACTTCTTAGTTTTTAATTTAGAATACTTCGTAATTTTATAAATATATAAGAAATATTCTTAAAGCTAATTAAAATAAATAAGTAGGCTTTTTAGAATTATTCCCAATTATTTAAATAATATATATAAGTTATCTATATTCTTAAATTCTAACTATTTAATAGAATATCTTAGTAATACTTATATAGAAAGTTAGAAAGTAGTAAAACTCTTTAAATTACTTAGAAAGAATAAAACTCTCTATCTAAGCTTATATTGAATTTAAAATAAACTATTTAAACTTAATATTCTAAGTAAATAGGCGAGGAATAGTAATTAGTATATAAGAATTAATTTGGAGAAATATAGAATATGAAATATATCTTCTGAAATAAGGAGTTAATATTAAAACCTATCTAAGAAATAGGAGAAAGTTATTAAAATTGATTATTAAAATATTCAAATTAAAACTCTAACTTTTAAAACTATTAGAAACTATTTGAAGTTTAAAATTCTAATTTCTAAACTTTCTAATAACTATTTAAAATATAAAGTTTTAATGAATAAGAAACTTAATTAAAATAATTAAAATACTAAAGATAGAACTAATAATAAAAGGTTGAATAAATAACAATACTTGAAATGACTAAACAATAATAATTTATATAATAATTAGAATTCTAATAGTAGAATGGGAAATACTTCTATTCTTAAAGAAATCTAATTTGAATTCTTTTTATTATTTAACCTAAAGCTTAATTCAAATTAACTTCTTAATTTTACTAACTTTCTTACTCTTAAGAAACTATAAAAAGTTAAATTTAAAATTAAAACTTTAAGTTGAATTACTTATCTTATTATTATTAGAAATCCAAATAATAATAAGATACTTCTTAAATATTTTGTAAACTAAGTTAGAAATTAGAATATAAAATCCCCTTTACTCAGTTTTATATCAATAATAGTAATTGAAAAGTACATCTTAACTACTCATCTTAATAATATAAAAATAATTTCTACAAGAAAGAATAAAACTTAAATAATAAATAGTATAAAAAATAATTTAAATAAGTTAAATATTACTAAGTATTTTTATTCTAAAGAGTTAAATATTATACTTCTCTATAATTTTATTGACATTACTTTTTTAAAAATAAGTAAACCTTATTAGAATCTATATTTAATAATAATAGACTTCTTATTTAAATTAGCTAGTTAATATTTAATATTCTCAAATTAATACTTAAAGTTATTTATCTTAAAAGAAGTCTCTTAATTTCTAACTTAAATAGATATTTTTATAGATTTAAATATAATCTGAATATACTTCTTTAAATATTCAATAGGATTATAAATATTATTTTCCTCATTCTTAATATTATTATTAATAAATTTAATTTCTTCCTACTCTTTTGTAATACTTAAAGGATTACTATTTAGATTATTTTCCTTATTTTTAGAAAGTAGAAATAGAATAAGAACTTTCCTCAGATATCTTTAAGAATATTTAATTCTAATAAGCTTTTTTATTATAATAATAGTTTTCTTTAAAATACTAACCTTAATACTACTAGTTTTGAGTATTTTAGAAACTTAAGATAGAAGTAAAAATATGAGGTATTTTAGTAACTTAAGAAACTTAATAAAATATAATTAAGTAAATAACTTAAATTAATATATTTTAATTTTATATCATTACTTAAATATTAAATCTACTTTAACTAGATAAATACTTATAGTATTAGTAATCTAGCTTTAAATCTTAAAAATTGAATAATTATAAGTAGAAATAGTAAGATTAATAAGAATATTAATATTAAGAAGTATAAAAGAAAAGCAATGATTTTAGATTCAATTTAATAATATAAAATCTAAAGAGAATTACTAAATAAAATAAACTTTTTATAAAAGATAAAAGAGAATACTTCAAATAGGAGAAGTAATAATAATAATAGAATAAGGATAAAAGATCTTAATTATAATCTTGAATTGTAATCTCTAAACATTTTTCAAATTAGAGTTAATAAGTATCTCTTTAAGCTTAGGGATAAGTAAAGTAAAAATAAATATAGGACTACTTAACAATATATTTAAATTAAATTATATTAAGAGATTAATAGTAATATTAAATAGATTATTACTAACTACTTTAGTTTTAATAGGATTAAACTATAATTACAATACTAGTAATAATTAAAAATTATTATTCTACTAGAAATTAATCGATAGAATCTATTTTGTCAATATGTACTACTAATGAATAAGAGAAGGTAATTATTAGAAAGATTAATATATAGGAGAAGAAAGATACTAGTAAGGAAAGGAATAATAAAAAGATTATTTATAATATTTAAAAATTAAATAAATAATAATTTTAGAAGAAGCTAATTAAATACTCTTATTAAAGAATAAAACAAAGATAGTTAAATATACGATAGATTATAATAGGTTTATTATAACGAATTATTTCTTTTATTCAAATATTTTAAAACCTATTTGAAAGAATATTTACCTATTTTCACTTATAATAATATATTCTTTAAAATAATTCATAAAATATAAAGTTATCTCTGGTAGCTTTACTACTAAGGGGGTATATAAAAATAAATATTATATAGAGTCTACTAAGTAGTTATACTAAGATTATATAAAGCCTAACCGTTCTATTTATATCTATTTAAACGCTTGATTCTAGTTTAAATAGATTATACCTTTCAATAACCTATACTTAAACTACATACTATATTATTTATTCATCATATTTAAAAAGTATAATTAGTCTTTTAGATAAAAGAGTGCTTCTTTTATAATTCATAAGATATTTCAGTATTATTTTCATTATAACTATATACTTATTATAGTTAGAAATATAAAAATACTCCTTCTAACTTATATTGTACTAATCCTTCTCTCTTCTTTATTTACATTCTATTAATTACTATTTTATTCTATCTATAATTAAGTTCTCCTAACTATAGCTTAATATAATTATTTTATCCTGATTGAAAATATGAATACTTCTTATTCTTATATGGTTAGGAAGTTCTATTGTTTTAATTTAATTTATAATATTAGTCTTCCTTTATTAAAGGCAGTAGCAAATAGTATATACCTATAGGTTTTAATTCTTTTCATTAAACTAGTTATAAATTATTGATACCATTTTTATCTTTTTGTATTAACTAACTTATTTACTAAATTATTACTAGTTTTATACTTTTATATATTAATATCCTTTGAATTAAGCTTTTTAAAGTAGTATTTATACTTTAGCTTTAACTCTATAAAAAGTCTAAAACTTTATAAATAGCTTTCTAATATATCTTTCTAAGTCTAGAAGATTATAACAAAGTCTATTTATAAATTGAAGCGATATTTATATTCTAATAAAGAGTCTTTCTCTAATAAACTATTATTTACTCTAATAGTTCGTAAATCTAGAAAGTTATTAATTACCTAACTACGATATATAGCTTCTTTATCTAAAAGTATAATAGTTAAAATATAATATTCTATAGCTATTATAAAAAGTCAGTGTATAATATATATAATAATAAAAATACTTCTTAGGTCTATAAAACCTATTTTAAATATATCCTCTTTTGTAGAATTCTTTATACTAACTACTTCTTCTATAAAGCTTAAGAGACTTATAACTTTAATTATATTAGAATCTAATAGTAATAAAGTCATAATTGGATATATTCTAATAAAAGCTATTAATGAAATAATTAGTATAATAGTCTTCTTACTTCTAAGTTTAAAATTCCTTAGAGTTTTAAAAAAACTGAAGTATGAGTAGTAGTTTATCTTAATTTTAACTAACTTCTTAATATTATCTTTTTCTAATAGAAGATAGTATATTATATTCCTGATACTACTCTTAAATTTACTACCTTTCCCTTTATATATCATCCCCTTTTTTAATTATTTGAAGATAAGCTATTTTCCTATATAAAGAAAGATATTAAAGTATAATAAAGGATTAAGGTTATAAAATAAAAGATTCTTAATTGAATTTTAGTTTAATGAAGAAAATACTAAGGTAAAAGAGATAAAGAATATAAAATAAACTTATAAATATAAGTAAGATCTTTTTTTACTATATTGTTTATTCTTTATTATATTTTTCTAAATATCTAATTTTCCTACTAAAATAGATAATTATATAATTTAAGAAAAGAAAATAAAATACTCTAGTTATTAAAGTTTAGAACTAACTTTCTTAGTTACTTAAAATCGTAGAAATAGTAGAATAAGATATTATTCCCTCTAACTTATAGTTTTTTCTCTCTAAAACTTAGAGGAGTAATTTAGAATTTACAATTTTAGATTTTAAGGGTGGAAGATTAAGCTTCCCTATCAAGGTCAAAATAAAAAGAATAAAATAAATAAAACTATCCCTTTAGGCCTATAAATATATACTATATTTCTAAATATTATTTAAAGAAAAGTTAAAATTCCAGAAAGGTATTTCTTAATATACCACTTACTTCTCTAAGTTTAATTTAGAGAAATAGATCTTAAATAAAAGATCTTTTAGTATTATATTAGTAATGTTCTTTATACTTAATAAATATACTTATTATTAAATTAAAAGTATATCTTCCCTATTACTGTTACTTTTCTTTAGAACTATAGATTCCTTATAATCTTCTATTTCTTTAATATCTAAAGGCTTACTTTATATTAAGAAAACCTTTCCTAGTTTTAATTTTAATTTAGACTTATAAATATCTAAATCTCATAGTTCTTAATATCTTATAGATTCTTCAATAAATTTCTATACATAATTATTGCTATAAATTAAACTTTAAATTTATTCTTCTAATAGGATTACTGGCCTATATAAAGAAGAGTCTAATATATCTAAAAAGATTTAAAAAGGGTTAGTCTAATAATATTCTAATCTCTACTCTAATAACTTATGAATCATTATCTTAGATTATAAACTAATATAAGATTCCTAACTTCTAGTCCCTTCTCTTAAAAAGTATTAATTTACTGAATATTAAAACTTTCTACTATCTTTTAATACTATTTTATAGTTATCTTTATAACTTTACCCCATTTTTATACAACTATATAAATAACCCTATTCTTAACTATAATTCCTCTTCTTTTATTTATATTAATATTTAATATAAAGTTATTTATATAAATATTAGAGTTTTAATTGTATTATTATTTTATAGCTATATTTAAAATAGAAAGGAATATATTCTATTGATATTTAAATTCTCTTTCAGTCTATAAATAGTACTATAAGTAAGAAGAATTAAAAGTCTTTATTAGTACTCCCTACTATTTAGCAGAGCATTTCGAAACAATACATTTTACATTAAAATATATATTACATTACATATGACATATTACAAATACAAATATATTACATGTATTTGTAATATATTAGGTATGATTTTCTATTATATATTTGTAATATAATATAAATATATGTATTTCTATTTGTAATATGTATAATATATTCCATATTATAGGAATAAAATATATTTTAAGTTTATTATATTTAGCCTATAATATGAATATTATATTCACTATAGTATAATATACTAGATACATAATTATAAATACTTTTTTAGAATACAATATTAATATATAATATATATTAACTTCCCTAATGAATATATTCATACTTAATGAGAATAAGTATATAAGGATAAGGGGTATATACTATACAATACTATAATATATATATATATATATATATATATTTATATATATTTATATATACTATACTTTATAATAGTAAGTTTACTTATATAATTTTAATTCAGAATATTAAAAAATAGTTAAATATAAAAGATATATCATATATTATTTCTATTTATAGATGAAAGTAATATTAAGACTGAAGTTAATACTTTATTAGAATATTATAAATAAAGTATAATAAGATTTCTTAAACTCTAATTAATCTAATAATAAACTAATAGATTAAGATAATGATCAAAAGAAATTGCTTTTTATTAGTTTACTATTTAAGCTAAATTATCTATATTTTCTTACTATTTTATTATAAGTTATGAAGTCTATAATAAACTAACTGAGTAAATAAATAGATTTATTTCATATTTATAAGCTTTTATCTTTAATACTAATATAGCTTACCATAAGATATATGTTAATAAAATTATACCTTTTTAAAAGAACTATTGATTAAACTAAAAGACTTTATTTAATTAAAGAAAGACTAATTAAATCGGAAAAGCTAGATCTAGAATTAGAAACACCTAGAGATTATAATACTAATAATAATATAACAATACAATCAGAAGTTAGAACTCTACAATATTTCAAACTTATCTAAATTACCTTATTTCCCACCTTAATACTGATATTAGAAAATATCTTAAAATACTAGAAAGTCACAATAAATACTTTAGAAAAGATAGATTCTAATAGTACTACTTTTACCTATCCTAGCTTTCCTAAGTAGTTTAAAAACCAGGTTTATCTTTCACTTTATTACTTTTTTCTCAGCTTTATCTAACTTACTAAAACTATTAACCCTATCAGTCTTAATATTAAATTAGACCTACTTTTTCCTTCTTTAAATAATAAATCTTTCTAAATTGAAAATCTAGTATTAAATAACCTTTCTACTAATAATTGTAATAGTATTAATTTAAAAACTACCTTTTTACTATCTTTCTTTCCTATTAAATCTACTAATTAATAAAACCCTTCAGTATTACAATCTACTAAAAATAACTCTTTCTTTATATTATTAAGCCTCTATATAGCCTTTTTAGAAGGTCTTACTTCTATAAGACCTTCTAAAGATCTTTCTATAATTCAACTCCTTTAGAAGACTCTAGATTCTTATATTAATACTAGAAGTATTAAATCTTTTATAAATATTAAATTTTACTTATCTAAAGTTAATTTCAAACTTTGATTTATTTATTTATTTAATAAGAAGAGCTTCTCCATAATTATAGATATTCTAAGAAAGGTTTTAAATTTCTTTTAACTTTCAAGAGACACTATACTTAAAATAAAAAGAATAAAGAATTCCATAAACACTTAAGATACTAAGTATTTCTAATTAATACTTAGTAAAAAGACTTTTCTTTTTTCTCTTATTACGTTTTCTTTAGTATTACTTAAGTTATATTCAAAAGATAGATATATTTAGAAATAATAAAGAAAAGTGTTTCTTTTTAATAATAAAATCTTTGAATTATCATAAATGAAAAAAGAAATATAGAGTATCTATATACAATAGCTCTAGGTAACTTTCTAATACTAATAGATTTTATTTTAATATTATAATTTAACGGGGGTATGATTATTCACAACAACAGGTAATTTCATTACTATTTCAACCAGTTATAAGCTAGAATTAGCACGAATGCTATTATCGGGTAAAATGTATAGTTAAATCTATATAGAGAGTGGAGAGCTTAGATACCATTCCAGATATAGAGCAAAAGTAACTAAATATTATAATTTAAAAAGTCTATTTAAAGAAAATAAAAACGTAATTCAAACCTATAACTTCTAAAAAGAATAGAACTAAGGAGATGAAATAACTATACCAATAAAACTATTAAACTAATTATTCTACTATACTCATCTATAAGACTAATTCGAAATATTATATCTCTATATATTTAATGTTTATAGTAAAGATTAATATACTTTTCAAATTGTTTTAAATCAATAGTAATAGCTTTTATATGTATAAGTCTTAAGAAGATTAAAGATTAGAATTTATTAGAATACTTTCTATTACTTCTATATATAAAAGAATAACTACTTACTAAATAGATAAATTACTAAATAACTTATTTGATATATTCTATAAAATACTATTTTGAATAATATTTCAAAGTATATTTTGTACTTAGTTTATAGAATGATAATCTAGTTCTTTCTTACAAAATTAATATATATTTTTAATAGAAATAAATTCTTCTAAAGATCCTAAGTATATCATAAGATTTCGAATATAAATATTAGTAAATATTAATTCTAAATCGATAACTTTATATACTAATTGAAACTAATAAGAATTAATGTTTAACTTAAAGAACTATAAATAATATAAGAACTATAATATCTAACTCTTAATAACTTACTTCTATATTAATATTATCATATATATTGTTAAGGTGAATACTATTATTGCTACTATTTATAATTCTTATAATAATACTAAGAATACTATCCTTTTTAATATTATCGATAATACTATAAAAGATACTAACTTTATATAGATTTCTTTCTACTTCTCTAGATCTAGTAGAATTATAATATAATTATATTTTATATTAGACTGTAGTATCTAGAAAATTAATTATGTTATATATATTATATGGTAGTATTATTTAGAAGTCTAATTACTTATTAATATATTGATTTATATAATTAAATAAAGTTAAGAATTCGAAGCTTAAACATAAGATTTAAATAAATATAAATTAACTAGATATATAGTTTTTAATTCGACTTACTATTATAGGATAATAGTGAAGTAAGGCTTTTAAGATGATCTCTAGAGTCATCTTCAGAGTAAGAGGCTATTATAGAACATTAATAAATATGTAATATAGATTTCTATAATATATTATTAGTAAAATAAGCTAATTATGTATATAAATATAGATATAAATAATAATATATATTCTTAGGTATATATTCGATTAAATATTTGTTTAATTGAATAATAATAGAAGTTAGTACTATTAATTATATAAATATAATAAAATATAACTTAAAGCAAAGTAAAATAGTATTAAGTATTAAAAGGATTACTCTTATAGAATTTGTATTACTTATATATTACAATATATATTATAAATAAGTAGAAGTTACATTCAATATAGTTAGAATCTTTACAAAGTATACTTCATAAAGTATCATATGTATCATTATCAGAAACCATTATTTACTAAACTTTAAACTAAAGCTATAATTCTTATATAATCTAACTGCTAAATTACTAATACTAATAATAATAATAACTTAAGTAATAAAGAATAATTTATATACTCTACTCTTTATACTCTATATATACTATATCTATATAAGTCAATATATATAAGTCTATATATGTTAAAATTATATATAAATATAATATTAAAGTATAATATATAAATATAAATAGGTAAATATAATATATAAAGATGATATTTAAGTATAATATATAAGTATCATTTATAAGTATTATATACAAGTATTATTTGGCATAGTATATAATATGCTTTATTTTACTATTGAAACTATATATTAATATTGAATACTTTAAATTAAAAGTATTAACTGAATCTTAAATATTAAGTAAGAATATTTAATATATATTATATATAATAAACTTTATATATAATATACTTCTATATAATATACTTTATATATAATATACTCCATATATAATATAATTTATATATTATAAACTTTACTTATAAGTATTAAGTTTAGTTTCTATTTCTATATATATAATTAATCTATTTATAATAAATGTTATTAAAATTTAGAACGATATCATACGGAATATTCTACTCCTCTTGATAAACTACTTCTACTTTTTATTATTATATTATAATATAATAACACTATTATTATTATATCTTATAGAATAGAAATAATTCTCTATTAATTTATTACTATTTAAAGTTCTATAATACCTTATTAGCTAAATATCTAAAATATTAATATAAGTAATATTAATTAAAAGAATAGCTTTAAATTCTAGTAAATCTTTTCAACCTAGCGATTCTCCTTCTTAGTAGAACGACTTAATTATTAATTCTTTTTAAATTTCTATTAATAGTATTTTAAAAGATTTAAAATATAGTTATACTATAGAAAGTCAATAGGATTATACCTCTGAAGAAACTAAATAATATCTTATAATAAATAATTTATTTACTTATAAGTTATTACTAATAAATCTAAGTAAGAGAAAAGAGATAGAATTAGTTCATAATATAAGACGTTATAATAGGAAGATTATAATTAAAGCTAAGAAATTTCAAACTTCTAATATTATGACTTATAATAATATATTATGTAAATTTATAGCTACTTTGGAAAAAGAAGAATTAGATTCTAATAATACTAAATATAACTACATTTATTATTTTATTTATATTATACAATTTATTAACATAAATAGACTTATACTAGTTATTAACTTATTCATTTAGTTTCGGAATAAGTAAGATTAGAAAGAAAACTTCTAACTTAGGTTTATATTAAGAGTTTTATAATAAATATATCTAGTAGAAAAAGAAGTAGAAAGTCTACCTTTTTAGATAATAATATTATAAATAAAAAAGAAGCTATAGATTAAACTATAGACTTTCTATTATATTTCAATGAATTGTATAATGAAGTTATTTCAATACGATTTAATAGTTTAATCTTATATTGAAATAAAAAAGTTAAATTGAAAAGAATAGTAATATTAAATTCTTTTAGTTTTAATAGTCTAATGTATTAATTTCTACTATAATACGACACTCAATATTAATTATTATACTTTAACTACTAGTCTTAGTAGTCGATTCAATGGTCTAGAAGCTAGGATTATTTATAATCCTAAAAGCTATATTGATAAATATAGATTTATATTTTTTCAATTAGATATTTAGACTTCTATAAATAATAAAGCTTATTTAGGAGTTATAGCTCATTATATTAATACCTTTTTTAATCTCAAGTATATTTAACTAAATAAGAAAGACTTCAAGATATTAATTTCTTTTTTAATTTCTCTTTTTAAATATTAGAAAAGATTATAAGACTAATTAACTATACTTATATTTAGATTTCAAACCCCTTTCAAAATCTTATACAGGCGAAAATATTAATGAAGTATTTCAAACTAACATTATAGAGAAATATCAATTAAGATAACAGAGTATTATCAGGTAGATTTAAAGTTTATAATATTGAACTATATTCTTTCTTCTATATAATATATTTAACTAATTTATTATTACTATAGTATTACTCGCGACAATAGCTTTAATAACAATACTTTTCTAAATAGCCTTTTAATAAGTTATAATATTAACATAGAGAATAATACTCTATATAATAATTACTAGATAATATATATATTATATATGGTAGCTAAAGCTATAAAAGATAAATTTATTAATACTATAATAGAAGATAAACATATAGCTAAGTTTAAAACTGGTACTATAATCAATAGTTATAATAATACTATAGATACATTATCTGCTGAAGAAAAAGAAAGAATAATTAAAATCTAACTAAGTAAATTTTAAAAAGTCTAAGTTTTTAAATTAATATATTATAAATGACTAATACTAAATATAGGTAACATTAATACTATCAAGAGAATAGTAATTCTTCTAAGAAATAATATTATATTATATAAAGTATCTAAATTTACTATAAATTATACAAAAAAGAAAGAAAGCTTTCCTATAAATAATCATAAAACTAAGATTCTACTATATAAGTTTGAAATATAAGTTATTATTATAAGTAATAAGACTAAATAGAACTTAATATCTTTAATAATAAATACTACCATAGAATTGAAACCAACTTTAGATATTTTACGAACTTCAACTAAAAATCATATATATAAAGCTATTTATCCTTCTGAAACTAGTTAAACCTAATGGAAATATTTAAGAGATATATGAAGAATTTTCTATAACCCTACTATTTATCTACAAAGCTATTTATATACTATTATTAGTAGTATTATCACTCTTATTAGTAATATATTCTATAATTTATATAACAAACCTTATTTACATACTACGTTAGTTGATAAAGTTGGTGAGATAAGTAATTGAATATTTAATGATATTATTTAACTATAATATTTCTTTCATTAAATCAAAACTAATTTAAGATATTATTAGAATAATAAAATACTTAATCCTTATTCAGTTTTATTATTACTTTTAATTCAAATAAGTCTCATAATACTACAAAAATACTTCTCCTATCCTATCAATAGTATTAATTATAGTACTAAATATAAACCTTATCTTGTTAGTCCTATACTAAACTTTAGATTTAATTTTAAAGTTTATTAGAGAATAGATTTAAAGGTTTTATTCCTAATTTAATTATAAATCTAACTAGAAGTAAGTAAGGATGCAAATATAGAAAATAAATAGCTAAGAATAAATATTAATCTAACTAGAATATTAGGTTTAATATACTAAGTAAATATTAATAATCTTAAGGAATATATTAGTAATACTCTTTAAGTAACTAATAAAAAAAGGAATACTTTTTAGAATCTATTAAAATTTATATTTCTTTATAAAGTAGTATTCTTAATATTATTACTAAGAATAAAGGGAAATCTAGAGAGAATACTATATCTAAAGCAGATTTAATGAGAGATCCTAATAAGTCTAAAGCTAAACCTAGAGAATTTAAATTACCTTAACCTAAGTTTAAGAAAGAATTCACTAGTATTTTATTTCTTATTCAAAATAAAAAAGAAAATAAAAACTTTCAAAAAGATAAATTAAATAATTACTTTAAAGTACTATTACAAGGAGATAAGTATTAACTTTAATATAAGCTAAATTTATATAATAATAGATATAGCCTATTAGATAGTAGAAAGAAAATAGGATTAAATCCCCTATTTTAAGTATTTTAGCTAGAAAGTATTTATCTATTCTACCTATGTTAATGGCTATAGAATCGAGTTCTAATTAATTAGATAATATTATAACATAAAGAAGAACTAGTTTAAAATATAAAAATTGAAAGTAACTCGTATTATTAAAAAGCTAGTTTGATTATAATAATAAACTTTATAATAATTCTAAGTTATTTATTCCGAAATTATATATAGATTTATTTCATTATAAAGATATTTCAAATGACGAATTAGATTTTACTATTAAAGAAGATATTCTTAATAATAGTAATATAGAGGAAAGGAATATAGAAGTAGATATTGATAGTAGTTAATAAATTAGAATTAAATATTTTTACTAGAATAATAAATCAGATATATTCAACAATTCTCATAAACTTCCTTATTTTCTTTATAGAATCTTAATAGAATTAAAAGCTTCTCATATCTCAAATAATTATATATAGTAGATAATACTTTGAAATTATATATTTCTATTATAGTACAATATATTACTTCTATATAGCAGTGTTATACTAATTGGAATTTATTCTACTAATAATAGTATATATATAAGTAATGTCTATGACCCTAATTTAAAATATTATTTTACAAATGATACAAATACAAATACATGTATTGTATTCATAATATAGTAGAATCTTAAATATTACAAAGGTAAATACATATATTAGCTATTATGTATAATATATTACAAATACATATATTTATATCTATAGTAGATGTATTCATCTTATCGTAATACTCTCCTATTAAAACTAATAAAGTATAAATGATAAGTTAATATCTAACTTTACTAATATTATTAACTTAGTAATTATAAGTAGAAATAACTTCTTACTTTACATTATACTACTTACTAAATTTAATAATATACTACTTATTTTCTAGCCTTCTATTTATAATAAGTATACTATAGAGATAATATTAAATAACTATTTCTTCTTATAGGAAGTTTATAATAATTTTAGAGGTTACCTTATCTAACTATTATATTTTTAGCTATTTAGTAAAGATATTTCTTATCTTAATAAAATACTACTTACTTACTCTCTAAATACCTAGGTTAATCATATTAAATAAATATCTATATAGGGTAGTAAAGTTTTCAAAGTTATCTATATACTTAGTTGATTAACAATTAAGAGTTTGGTTATATTAAAGGTCTTTGATCTATTTAAAGTTATATGCTTCTTAGGACCCTTTAAAGGAAGCTATATCTAGTAGTTAGCTCTTATCTTATTTACCCTCTAGATACTATTAGTTCTAAGGAACTATTTAAATAGAAGAAACTTTAGATAGTAATAATATAATTAGTTAATATAATAGTTTATAAATAGAAGCTATATATATATCTATATTTATTATAATTACCCTTTAGGAGATTATAATTAGTTATATAATACTAATACTAGCTAGCTAGTAATACTTACTACTAGCTATTAATAGTTACTAGTTATTAATAACTACTAATAAGAACTAATAGCTAGTAGTAGTTATTATACTTAATTTATATAACTAGAAGGTATATAGCTACTAGTTATAATTATTTACTATAGGATTCAAACCTACTACTCTTACTATAAAACGGTAAAGGCTAGCTAGATATTAAACTACTACGTCAAGTAGAGAAAAGTTAATAATTTAAATAATATTTTACTACTTTATATACCTCTCTATATATATCTACCCAGTAGTATTAGTTAGACAGTTCATAGAAGACTACTTTTTAATTATAATACTTATTCTTATTATACATTATAATAATAAGCTTCTAATATATTATAAAAGTATTTTCTATTTATTAAAATATCAATTTATATAATATTATTTCTATAAGAAATAGCTAGTTTTATAGCTAGAATATAAGGGCTTTATATATAAATATCTTGGAAGAATTAGACTTAATACTAAGTAACTTCCTTAGAATTACTAAGGAGTAAGTAACCTACTGAGATTTATATAGCTAGACTTATAAATTACTTAATATAACTATAGAGAGTATTAATTTAGAGTTTAAAATACTATTCAAAGGTTGATTAATATTTATATCAAAGACTTCTTTTATATATTATGTATTATTAAAAGAGTATGTTCTATTGAAAAAGGTTTATATATTTATATCTATATAGAAGATCTACTCATTAATCTAGTTTTATTATTTTTATTAGGTAGTTTAGAAGGCTTTTAAGATAACCTCATAGCTACTACGTTTATTATATTATTAATATAATAGATCCTAAATTTAAATATCTATATCTAAAATATCTAGTGAATAATAAGTACCTTTGGACAGTCTAATATTATACTATTACCTTGAACTGCTAGTATTTTTATATCTATCTCTAATAAGAAATATAGGTTATATAGATAGTTATAAGCTCATTTTAAAGTTTTTAGTAATCCCTAAAGCTTGATTTCCCTCTATATTATAATTAAGTTTTAAGTTTTTAAATAATCCACTTTTATCATAAGTATTAGCTTTTTTCTATTCAATAAATTATTTAAAAATAATTTCTTAATTAGTTTTATAAAAATTAATAATTCAGTAGATTTATCTTCCCGTTCAATTATAATTAATAGAAATAAGCATGGGAGTATTATAAAGCTTATCTTATAACTATTTCATCACTATTTCTATAGTTCTAATTATTAAAAAAGAATATTCTTCTTAAATAAGTTATTAAAGAAGTATATAATAATAGAATAATCTTTTACTTAGATATAGTAAAATATAATAATACTTAAGAATAGTCTAAATTCTAAGATATTATAGTATACTTTCTATTTCTTTATCTTAATTATCTTAGACCTCTTTAGTTATTAACTATATATATTATATATATAACTTATAATAATCATTATTTCTTATACTTACTATAATTTAGTTATCATAATTATATAGCTAGCTAGGTCAATATTTATAAACATTCTATTAATATTCTAAAGGTATTTTAAAACATATTTATAAATACCTAGGTATAATAAGTTATCTTTACTATTATATATAATTATTAGCCTTCTTATTATAATACTATCTAAGAATACTTTGTAGTAATTAGGAATTAGATTATAAAAATATAATTACTATAATCTATATAAGCTAGGCGACTAGATTAGCATTTCTTATAAGTAAAATAAAGTATTTGAAAAGGCTTAATAAGGTTATAAAATAATTAAATCCTAACTGTTTAGGTTAAAGGGAATATAATTATATCTTAAGTAAATATCAAGAAGTGATAAGAGTTTATATATACTAAAGTCTTCTAAGAATTTATCAACCTTTAGTAATAATTCTATTCTTTAGATTATAATATTATTGATCTTAGTAGCTAAGTTAATAAATCTTATTTTACTATTCTTCTTTTCAATGGAAAAAACGTATTAATATAAAGTATAGCTATATTTAAAAATCCTATTCTAAATATAAATCGTTGGTATTTTAAAACTATTTTTTATTTAACCTTTAGAGATTAAAATTAACTTTGCTTATTATAATTTATATAAAGCTATCTTAGTTATTTATAGTAGTATAACTAATTTAAATAGCGTTTTATAGTAACTAAAATTATATACTAACTTTTATTCTTAAGACTTTAAAATTTCTATTAGAAGTTTTTTTTTAAGTTTCTATAAATAGCCTATTAAGTCTATAATTGTATTTAATTATTCTAAAGTAAGATATTTCCCTGTATAAACCTTTTAAACTTTTAGGATAATTATATTTATAAGTTATCTCTTAGGATTATTCGAAATACTTTTCTCTATTTCTACTTATATCTTGAATGTTTACTTAGAAATACTTTTAGGAGTTATCCTAGTTAATAAAATATTATTAATTACATTTATCTACTTATCTTTTGTCTTTTTTAATATATAAATACTTTTAACTAGTCTTCTTTATATATCTTCTATTATAATATATTTAGAAGTTATCTAGTCTATTAGTATAATATTAAATACTACTATTATATATTAACTCTTATAATAAAAGTTCTTCTAAATCTTCTTCGTTTGTATTAAAACTTATTAAATTAATAATCTAGATCTATAGAAACTATAAGAATACTTTTTATTATAAGATATATAGATTAAATTATACTTGCTAAAAGATATAATAATATAATAAATCCTATAAACCTTTAATTTGATTACTTAGTAGATTAAAGCTTTTAAAATTTCCTAAAACCTCTTCTCTAAATTATTAATTATTATAATAACTTCTATTTTATAACCTGATTAGATTTAAACTTCTTATGATACTAAGTTTTATAGCTATAGTATAAACTATATAAAGTCTAGGTTAAAACTAAAAAGTAGTATATCTTATTTTTTTTCTTCTTCTTTTTTATACTAACTATTTCTTCTTATAAAGAAATAACTATTTATTAATATAAGATTATTAATACAAGTTACTAATCTCCTTCTCTTAAAAGAAGAAATAGGCTATGTAACTTTTCAATCTAATTGAAACTTCTTATATTTATAATAATATTATAGACCTTAACTATTAAATTAAGGATAAAGAATAATAGTAAGATGTTAAGCCTATTATCCTTAGACTAAAATATTCTAACTATTTAATTAAGAGTATAATCTAATATTATATTTTATCTTCATAATAGATAAGATGTTTAGAATTAGAAGCTTTATAGTATAGCCCTTAAATATAATAAAGAATTTAATGTTAAATATATAGTAATTACCTATCTAAATGTGTTTTATTATTATTCTAGTAAGGTCTATTATATACCTAATACCTATAATATTATAGAAATCTAGTCTTATTAGAATTATATAAAATTACAAATTAGCTTTTTATTTATATTCGTTAGAAATAATATTAATTACTAAGTTTATATTGATAACTCTTTAGATTTTAAGACTTATTGAGGCTATAAACTAAGTATCAATTTAAAAATATATTATAATAAAATTATAAACTACGACTAAAATCATTATTATATAGTTAACTATAGATATTACTTCTCTTGCTGAAATTTATTATCTTAGTATCAATATTATAACTATATATAACTTAGCTAGATTAGACTTATAACTATATAGCTCTAATATTACTAAGTATTTCTAAAGGTAAGGGTAATATTATTACTTATAACTAAATATACTTATAATTCCAGTATTCTATCTACTTTTAAATTTCTTAGGTTTACTCTCTAACCTTATTATAGAATATTATAAAATCTTTATTCATAAAGAAAAAAACGTCTTAAGCCTTCTTACCTTTAAGACTTTATTTATAATGATCTTAATATACTTATAACTAATTTAAATATATATAAACTAGTTTTAATAAAGTAATTCCTTTAAGACTAAGACTTACCTACTAACCTTCGTATAATAAATATAATATATAGAATTCTGATTTTCTTTACTTAAAAAGACTATAAAGATAGAAACCTCTATTTCACTAGTCTTCTTTATATTTAATAAATAAATAGGATTTTTAATATTCAGCAAAATTTCCTTATTATTAGATATAAATTCTATTATGTATATATTTCTAAGTATTTATATAGATATACCTTTATAATGAGTTATAATTAGGTTTATGAATACACTAGTCTTTAGTCTATATAAGTTATATAATAAATCGTAATTATTAATTAGTTTTAACTTATTTATAACTCGAACTTCTTCTATTCTTATCTTCTTTAGAATTCCTTCTAAAATCTTTCTAGTTTCTTCTCTAAATAACTAGTTAACTATAATAATACTTAGAGTAAAGTAAATATCTTATATTTAATTTAATTTCTTTTCTAATATAGATTACTTTTTTCTTAAGACTTATACTAAGAATAATATTACTAATTAGGCTTAGGTAATTTATTCTTTATTTCCAAATTTCGTCTTAGTAAACTATTCTCATACCTAGGCTTACTTATATCTCTAGAGTAATATTTAAGAATTTAGATATTATATTTAGCTATGAGATACTATTAGTATGCTAGTTAAATAAATATAAAATCTCTTGGCGAAAAACAGTTAATTTATCTTATAATTAGGCTACTTCTTAGTATATTTATTCTATATAATATTACCTTCTACTTTCTCTAAATTTAAATAAGTCTTATTAATCTAATAGTAGTAGTTATTATAATTAAAACAGTAAATCTCCTTAGTAGTATATTAAATAAGTTAAGAATAGCTAAGCCTTTAGTAAATATTCAAATTATACTAAGAATCTCTTGTAAACTAATTCTTTATAAATTAGTCTTAGGAATTACTATAATATTCAAAGCCGCCTTAATTCTAGAGCTTATTACTTCTATTTTAAAATTACTATTTTCTATAGTTTGTATTATACTATATTTATAAATCTATAGTCTAGACTATATAACTATTACTATTATTTATATTTATAATATATAACTTAGCTATTAGTTTCTAGATTTTTCTAAAACTATTTATAAGTTCATAAAAGTTAGCTTTTATGTTAGTAAATATTACTTAATTAAAACTTCAGTTTTTAAATTAGGATAAGAGCTATTTATTACTATTACTAAGCTTATTTATAATAATTTAAGTTTTCTCTATAGTGTTTATAATTTCTATCTAAGAAGTTGAAATAGTAGATATAGTTATTAATATAATAAAAGTAAGTTAGTTAGTTAATTACTTTAGAAGAATCTAGCTTCTAATTTATTAAAATAATAAATATTTAAAAGAAGCTTAAAATGCTTCAACTAATTAAAAGATCTTGTAAGAAATATGTTTAGTAATTTCTTTAAGAGTTTATAATGAGAGTTAAGATAGGGAAATATAGCTAAATTTAGGATTTAGTAAAGTAATATCCCTATAGATTTTGATTCTTTCTTAGAAATCATTTATCATTATTAAATAATGAATTGTTCTTATTAAGTTATCTAAAACTAGATTAATATTGGAACTTATAGTATATAATTCTTTATTAAAGTTATAACTAACTATAAGATTAATAATGCTATAGATTCCCATAAATATTTCTCTAGTATTGCTTTAAATGTACTTATTAGCTACTATAATTTTGATAATCTATTTATATTATATATTACAATAAAAAGAGACTTTAGTAACTATTTTAAACTCTAGCTTACTCGGAATCTTTAATATAACTTTATAGTTATCTAGGAAATTAGAAATATTATTTTTTATAAACTTAAGGGTACTTTTAGACTAAAGAACTATTTTTACTATTATTAACTTAATAGTACTTAGTTTTAAAAGTAGTATAAATTCTCCAATAATTATTAGATAGTTAAATAAATTATTAGAAATCTATATAGGAAATACTTAAATACTATAGTCTCCTCTATAATTAGATAAATACGTATCTTTAGATTTATTGGGAGTAATTATTATATAAAGTTAAACCTTCTTAAAAACTAATCTATTAAATAAATATGAGACTTCTGGGTAAGAGGTTGAGAACTAAGGTAATAGTAATCCTATTAGTAATATCTAGAGAAAGAAAGCTTCCTAATACTAAGGTAGGAGGGTAAACCTTGTTAGAGTTCTAGCTATTTAGCTATTACTCTATTAATCCTAATAACCCGTTTTAAGTATTTAAGGGCTTAAGTATTCTCTATTATTCTTATAACCCTATATTTTCTATTTATTATAAAAAGTCAATTATTAGAGTCAAAGTTATAGTACCTTAATTATTTATACTCTAAATTGATTAAATTATAATATTAGGATATTTAGTAAATAGACTACTTAGTAGCCCAAGTATAATAGAGCTGAAAGCTCTATATGATATGAGGTGAACCTTTTTGAAAATAAATTCTATTTAGATATTAATACTACGAAGTTCCCTACTTCTGATAGAACTTAAACTTCCTATTACTATTATTATTTATATTAATATTAGTACTATTTTTAGATATTACTTTAAATTATTTATTCTTTAATAATTAAGAGTTATTAATTCTTTCCTACTTCTGATAGAACTTAAACTTCCTATTACTATTATTATTTATATTAATATTAGTACTATTTTTAGATATTACTTTAAATTATTTATTCTTTAATAATTAAGAGTTATTAATTCTTTTTAATTCTTTACTAATTACTTATAATAGTTTAATAAGTTATAAGTCTAGTTTTATATCATCTTCTCTCTTTATATTATATCTCTATCTATACCTATTATTAATGTTAATATCTATATCTTTATTAATATTTATTTAGATTATACTAGAGATTATATTAATTAACCCTAAGTCTCTCTATATCCATCTATCTATATAAAACTTCTTTTAACTATTTTTATAAAATTCTATAGCTTATTCTTTTTGTACCTATTTTAATTAATTAATTAACCGCCCTTATTAATTAATTGGTTTAATATTAAATAAATCTATAAGGAGATTATATTAATTAGAATAATAAACTTACTATTAGGCTAGTAAAAGAAAAAGTTAAATAATAGAAGTTGAAAATCTCTTATACTTTAAGTCTATTAAGACTTTTTATAAACTAGTTCTTAGGTTTACTAAGACTTTTATAAATTAGAATCTTAGGTCTATTAAGACTTTTATAAATGAGATTTTTAAGTTATTTCTAACTTTTGTAAAAGAATATTCATTATGAGATTTGAATTCTAGATTAGTACGAATTATAGGACTATTGATCTATTAATCAACTATTAAGCTATACTATTATTAATTCTTTAATTAATAATAGTTTATTAGAGTTAGATTTTAAGTATTTGAATTCTACTTTAGAATTTTAATTAATTCTTTATTGAATAACTACTTTACTTTCTTAAGTTGTTATTTAAGAATATAAATAATTCTAAATTAGACTTTATCCCTAAATTAAAAGAGATTTAGAATTATAATATCTAATCTATCTCTATGAAAGTTTTACTTATTAGGAAAGATATTTTTATAGATTTAATTAAACCTATTTCTAGAAATAGTATTAATAAGTATAATAAAACTCTCAATTATATATAGTTGAATTATAAAGATAGTCCTTAAAGAATTATTAAAAATAATACTAATACTTTTAATACTTTTAATTATCTAAAAGAACTTTATAAACTAACTAGCTTTTCTAATAAGTTTCTTATTTATAAAGAATCCTTTAATACTAATCTTAGTAATTTCAAATCTATAGAAGAATATTTAAATAAAGGAAAAGAACTTATGAATAACTTTTCTATAATAAAGTCAAACTATTTAATCAAATTATTATTATTTATATTTTAAATAATTTAAATAAAAGTTATAAAGATTTTATTACTTTAATTAATAAAGATCTGAGATCTAATAAGGATTCTTATAAATCAGATTCTCTATTCTTTAATCTATTAGATAGATTTAAAAGGAAAATCCAGACTTTTTTAGTTAACTTTATAATTCAAAAGAATTTTAAGAATAAAGCTATTAAATAGTCTTCTTTTAAAGTTATTAAGAAGTCCTAGAAGAAACAGAAAGGTATTTTCTATAATTATTATAAAGAAACTAATTATATTAAAGAAAATTATTTTAATTTTTATTTTCAAAAGACTCCTGTTTTAAATAAAATCTAAAGTTAATGAGAGTCTTCTTAAATCTTCTAAGAAGAAAAAAGATAAAAAGAATAAGAACTAAGAATTAACTAATATAACTTTAATTTAAAAAGAAATAGTTGAAGAAATCTCTAGTAATATAACTAAAAGTCTTATACAACTTAATATTAATACTAAAGAAATTAAAGAAGATAAAGATGAAGAAGAAAGTATTAAATTTAAAAATATAATTATAATTCAAAGGTCTCTAAAAAAAGCTTTTATTAAAAAAACTCTAAATATTTTAATTTCTAAGAAGATTTAGTAAGTTGGGAATTCTATTAAACAGATTAAAACTATTTTATTCTCTATTAATACCAAAGGTACTATTTATATAGTTAAAGATTACAATCTTTCAATTAATAAAACTAAGACTTTTCTATTTATTCAATAGGGAAATACTAAAGAGATTACTTTAATTACAAAAAGTAATATAAAGATTATCTTAAATAATATTAAATATCTTTTATTTAATATTTCTTATAGATTATAACTAGGTATTAATCTATTCAATTAGTTTAAACTTAACTTAATAGGAATATTATCTATTTTCTTTAATAGATTTATACTATATAATATTAAGAGAAATAAACTCTTACTTACAAAAACTAAAGTTAATAACTTCTATAGGTTTAGAATTCCTATTTAATTTAAGTAATTAGTTCTTTATACTAATATTGCTAATATTAATAATTTGGAATTCTAATATAAGAGAATAAGTTATACTAGTAATATTATTAAGTTAATTGAGAATATAATAAATAACATTAGTTATAAGTATTCTAAAGGTAATAAACTACCTATTTATCAAGTTTATTTTAAAAGTAAGTTTACTAATAAAGTTAATGGAGATGTAAACATTTTTAAAACGTTTAAATACCTTATTTATATTAGTTTAAATTTATATAGATCTATTTCACTAGAAACTTATAATTATTATAAATACTTTATCTTATTTCTAGATAAATATAATAGATTTATCTAGAGAAGGTTATTAAGAAGTAAAAGTTCTAAAGAAGTTATTTCAACTTTTAAAGAATTTATTAATATAACAAATAATAATAATAATAATAAGAGAATTAAAGAAGTTAATATAAATAGTAGTCTTAAGTTTTTTAATAATAGAATAAAGATTATTTATTTTAATAATAGTATTATTTTTAATATAAGACTACTTTATACTTATAAGTTTAATAATTTAATTGAGAAAGCTATAAGGACTATAATTAATAAAGTTAGAATCCTTTTCTATAACTCTAGTTTACCTTTATATTTTTTAGGAATTAGTTATATTAGCTTGTATTTATATTTATAATAGAACGCCTCATTTTTCTATTAAATTTAAAACTTTATATAAGTTGAAGAATAAAAAGAAACCTTTTATTATTAATATAAAGGTTTAAAATAGTATTTCTTATTATAAAGTTAAGAATAAGTATTCTAAGAAGTTTGATCTAAAGGTAAAAAAAGGTATTATAGTTATTTATAGTTATAATATCTCTTTAGTTTGGGATTTTTAAGCCTATAATATTATTTAATTTAAAGATATAAATATTCTTGAAAACTAATTTAATTTTTAATAAAAAGAANTATTATAATTATTAAGTTTAATCAATCTAATAAAGAGAATAAGTCTAACTAATTTAATTCTAATAATTCTTCTTAGAATCTAATTATTATTAAGTTTAGTAGAATTTATAACTCTATTAAAAATACTGGTTATTCTCTTCTTCTTAATAAAGTTAATAATAATAATAATAACTTAGATCTTTCTCTTAATATGGAATTAAGTAGTTTTCTTATAATTCATCCTAATAGAATTATAAATAGTATTAAGAGCTTTAATAAAAGGTCTATTATATCTCTAGAGATTTCTTCTTTAAGTCTAGAAGTTAAAAAAGACTATAAATAATATTTATATAGAAAGAGTATATTCTTGATAGTTAAAAATTATCTTTCTCTAGTTCTTTATACTAATTATAATTAATATAATTATAATAATAACTTATTCATTAGTAAATATAGTAATTTTTATATTATTAAATATATATTATTAGTTAATATTCTAGATAAACTAACTATTTTCTTAAAAATTATAAATTTTCAATTTAATAATAACTAGATTCAAATTATAAAAAAAGAAGTTAAGTCTATTAAATCTATAGAAGTTTAAACTATTATATTACTATTTAACTATTAGTTATGCTATACCGTAGGGGTATATAGTAACTATACGTGTTGCTATATATGTGGTAGTATGCCCTCTATGCCCTACTAGCGACAGGTACTAGGCACTTAGTACTAGCTATAGCTAATTACATAGTAATTAGTAAGTAATTACTATACTATAAATCTAGAGCTTTATATAGTATTTTATATCTTATAATATAAGAATAATAAGAATAAATAATAAGAATACTATTTTACACCTATATAGTAAGATTATATATAGTATATATTACCCTCTAGATAAACTAATACTAATTAGTAATTAACTTTTCTATTATATTACTATACTACAAATTAGTAAGACTTATTATAGTAGAAGAAGTAATTATAAAAACCCTATATCTAAAATTTATATAAAATAAAGGATTATGAGATTTATTATTTAGATATTTTAAACCTTTTTTATTTTAAAACCTTACTAAAAACCTCTAAACACATACTAACCCCTTATAAATAGCTATTATTATAATATTAATAACTATACTTAATTTAGTTTTAAAATAAAATATTCCCTAATAGTTATTATTAGGAAATTAATAACTATACTTAGTTTTTACTTATAAAAATACATTTAGTAAATATAATAACTTTCTTTAAATTATTACTAAAGTTTTAATACTAGAGATTTATAATATCTCTAGCTTTAAATCCTTAAGAGATTTATATAGCTTTTTAAAAATTCTTTTAATACTTTAGTTTTATAATAATATCTAAATTAACCCCTAGAAGTAAGATACCTACCCTAAATACCTTTATACTTATAATAATAGTACCTTTAGGTATCCCTATCCTTATAAAACTATATTAATATTTTAAATTAATACTTTTTAGCTAAATCCCTAATTTTAACCCTAAGAATATTATAAATAAAGATTTTATAAAAATCTTTACCTATATAGTATACTAAGTAGCTTTCTATATTTATATAAAGCTTTATAGCTTTAAACTCTTTAAGATATTTAAAAGTAACTTTAAAGATTAACTTCTAGTAATATAGTAATTCACTAGTATCTCTATATTATACTATTTTAAAGACTACTTTATAGTATATAGTATTAAAGTTAATATAGATAGTAATTAAATCTTTATAGTATTCTACTAATTATCTTAATAATAAGA
>QAPF01000534.1:0-25958 GCA_004367935.1 Colletotrichum sidae | reverse complement strand
ATTCTATTACTATTAATGTAAATATAATATTTCAATTTAAAGAATTTAGATTAGAAATAAAAATAATAGGATTAATAGTTTATATCATTCTTATTAAGATATATAATAGTATTAGTAAGATTAAATAATATTATATATTCTTCTATTATATTTATAAGATTTATTATAATAAGGTACTTAATATTATTTAAGAAGTATTTCTTTAAGTAGTATATAAGGTAATTAATAATACTACTAGACTTAAGAGCTTTATATTTATTCTATTTATTTTTAGAATATATTCCTATTTTATAGAAGATTTAACTCCCTCTCTAGTAATTATTATTTAAACCTATATTATATATAAGACTACTAAAGAGATCTATTAGGAATCTATTAAATATACTATTAATATTACTTTAATAATATATAAGAATTTAGATATCTTATATATTATAAACCTTTTATTTTAATTCCTAATATATATATAATAAGNAATATACTATTAATATTACTTTAATAATATATAAGAATTTAGATATCTTATATATTATAAACCTTTTATTTTAATTCCTAATATATATATAATAAGAAAAAAACAGTTAGTAAAACTTATATTACCTCCTTACTATATATAATAAGATATATATTCTTAAGCTTTCTTATAGCTTTCAGGAGTTTTAATTTATATTTATAAAATCATATATTAAGAGTAATACTTAAAAGATCTCACTAGGTTATATTAATATAATACTAATACCTTTTGAAGTATTAATGCTTAAAAATACTTATAAGAAATCTATAAAAACTAGTATTACTATAATAAGAGATCTAATACTATATAGAAATATATATTTCTATAGTAGTATTCTAATTTCATCTATAGTTATTCCTATAGAACTTTAGAATACTTAATAAATACTATAAATTACTGTTATTATAAATAATAGTAATACTACTATTATTAATAATAATAATCCCCTCCCTATTTAAATAATTAGTAATACACTACTTTAACCTTAAATATTTTTAATCTAACTAACTTTGAATCCTATAATGTATAAAAATAGCTTACTTTTTCTAGATTTTAGCTAAGAGCTTTATTTTATAATATACCTCATACCTAAAGAATAGTTTGATATAGTCTTAATACTTGATTTTTATAAAGAAAGTATTATTATAATATCTAGACTATTATTTAAAGAATTAATTAAAAAAGAGGTTGAAAGTATTATTACTAATAGTATTATAGAAATCATCTAGTATAACCCTATTTTCTATAAGAATTATAAGTATTGTAAGTCTTATATTATTAATAAAATTGAAAATAAAGATATTAATAAAATATATAAGAAGTTAAAATTTATAATTTAAAATTTTAGAAATAATAATAAGTTCAAAATGATAATATAATTACTAATAATCTAATAAAACAACTAGTAGTTATTTTTAACTATAATTTTAACTTTCTTTTAGTATAATAATATAGTAATATAGTTTTATAATATTATATAAGTTTATATTTAAATTAAAATAGAGCTTATAAGATATATTATAACTAAACTATTTTTATATTTTAAAGATTACTACCTTTCTAACTCTATTATAATTATTATTAAACTATTATATAGTTTTACTAGAACTAGTACCTATTAATAGGTAATTTATTCTACATATCATAAGGAGTAGTTGTAAATAGAGATATTAATATATAACCTATACTTCTTTATCTTATACTTTAAAAATAATACTTTTAGCTTTATAAATATACAAACTAATAATACTTTTAGCTTTTAAAAGACTACTTTTTTATATTATAAAGATGAAGAGCTCTAAAAAGCTTTATTTAAAATTAAACTTAAAATAATCTTCTTAAAAGTAGCACTACTAGTATTTAATATAAGTATCTTATTACTTAATAGTAATGCCTTTTATTTATATTAAAAGTATTAAGAGTAAAAACTCGCCCCTATTAATATATATATAACACTTAAAATACTTAACAAAATATATATTAAATAATATATACATAGAATATACCTTACTTTAATATACTAATTTATAGTATTATTTAACTTCTCTTATATAATATAAGAATAATAGCCTTCAAGTAATAATACTGCTATATTTAATGAATACCTCAAGTAGTAAATTAAATATTTCAATTATAACTTTAACTTTATATTACTTAACCTCTTTAAAATATACTTTTATACTTTTATTAATAACTTATTTATTAATAATACTAACTTCTTATTTTAACCAAAACTTATAATAATTATAAACTAAGAGATTACCATTAGTAATAACTAGTTTAACTTCTATAGTAATCTTATATATTATTCTTCTATTAAAAATAAAAGAATTATTAGGAGTATACTTAGTTTAGAGATTTATATTATAATAGTTAGTATAGATTTTATTTATATTATAATTATATTACTTAAGAAGATCCTCTAGTATTAAAAACTCCTTTAGATTCTAACTATTATATATATTAACTTATACTTATTCTATAAGTATTTTATAAAACTTAGTATTACTAAAGAAAAATACTTTATAATTAATATTATAATATTAAAATAGTTATATAAATACTATAAGTTCTATAAAGCATAGTAGATTAATAGAGATAATAATATTACTAATATTTTTATAAAAAGTATATTAAACTATACTTTGAAGAGATTTATCAATTTGAACTATATAACTATTTAGATAAAAGAATAAGTAATTTAAACAGAATAGATAAATAGGTAATTAAATATTATTAAGGTAAAAAGGTGTAGATTACTAAAGGTATTATATTTTGTATAAATAGATAGATATTAAGTTATATAGTAAAAAAGAAAAGTTGTTAGTATTAGTTGTATTATTATCGGTTTATTCGTTATAGGCTGTTATGCTATAGCGCTGTTGGGTAAATAGTCAGCCTGTATAGCTTGTATATACTATGTGGTTATACTGGCTATATAGCTATATAGGCTATATGGGCCCGATTTCTATATATATAGCTATATGCTATATAATATAATAATAATAATAATGAATAACCAGAATACCATTTTACATCTATATGGTAAGATTACATATAGCATGCATTACCCTCTAGATAAACTAACAATTATACTATAGGATATATAGTAATTATATATATTGCTATATATATAGCAATATATATTCTATATCTTATTAGTAATAAGTATTAAACATCTAGTACTAACTATAGCTAATTATATAGCAATTAGTAAGTAATTACTATACTATAGATCTAGAGCCTTATATAGCGCCTCGCATTATGTAATATAGGAATAATAATAATAAATAACTAGAATACTACTTTATACCTATACAATAAGATTATATATAGTATATATTACCCTCTAGATAAACTAACAATTATATAATATCTCTAACCTTAAGTTATCTTAGTTTTCCTGACTATTAGCTGACAACTATAATAGATTTTAATATATATACTTTTTTAGCCTAATATCTAATGAGCTACTTCTAATATATATTTAAAGTATTTAGAATTATTACTAAATATCCTAGTTTTAGATATTAGATTCCTTTTATCTTATATGTTTTAGCTATACTAATAGCTTTATTTATTAATAGTATTTTAAAGTTAACTTTAGTTATAACTATTTTAAAAAGATTAGAGAGAGTAGTAAAGTCGTCTTTATATAATACTAGCTTATTTTGGCTTTTATAAAGGCGACTATAGTTCTTATAGTTATTAGTAGCTTTAATAAGATTAATGTTTATATTAAGATTATATGGGTTGAGTATAGTAATGGGTAGTAACTAGGGGTAGTCTATATTCTTATTATTATTATTGTTATTATTATTAGTAGTAGTAATATTATTATAAGATAAGGAGCAGGCTAGTCTTCTATTATTCTCTTTTATCTACAAAGTTAGTATTATTAAGGTGTATTAGTAATATTATCAGTAGCCAGCTAGTATGAGTTAATATTATGAGTATTATTATAATAAGTTTAATACTTTAAAGCTACTACTAAGACTATTATATAGTTTATATTAGTAAGTTTGTTACCTAGTTGTAAATTTATTACCTTATATTACTTATATATTTCTAGGTTATCGCCAAGTGTAAACCAAATGCCATACTACTCGATCCTTTTTATCATATTTACCTATAAAGATATATATAGCCTATAGTATATTACTAGGTTTTCTTTTATTATAGAGACTTTATACTAAGTGTTATATAAGACTACCTACTTGATAGGGGGCTGAATATGTAATATATTATCATTTGATCTTAGGGAATGTTTATAATAGAATAATCTATTAAGTAATAAGTTTTAATAGTATTTATTAATCAGTAAGTATTCGGATAGAATAAATATATTGGACATTAAATTCTTATTTTAAAATATTGATTTATAGTCTTCTTATTATCTTAGTAATATAGTTCAGAGAAAATAGATTTATGTAATAATAATAGTAGATATTATACAATTAAATACTTCTTAATAGAAAAGCAATAGAGATTCGACTTAAGAATTATTTCATATATAATGAAGAGGATTTGATGATAAAACATATTACAGAGTATATTACCTATATTAATTAAATATCCTACTAAGTATTACAGTATTACTAAGTAGTAATTAAACGTTAGGTAGAAAACACAGTTGAAAATATTAATCATATTTATCTAATATAAGAACAGTAATTAAATTGTTAATTCGGTTACTTTTACTCTATACTTGGAATAATATCTAAACTCTTGACACTATATATAGATTTAACTATATATTATACCTAATAATAATATTTATATTAATAACAACTTTAAACTACTTAAAATAAGAATAGAATTACCTATTGTTATAGATAATAATACTCCTGATTCTTATATTTCATTCTATAGTAATAGAAGACTTTATAATAATAATTTATTTAGAATGGGTTTTATGAAAACTAAAGTTTAGTATATATAGCTAAAAGTCACTACTAATATTATAAAATTAAAAACCTTTATAAACCTCTTAAAGATATAATAAAATAGAATACTAAAAGCTAGGTATATTATAATCTATTACTCTTCTATAACTTTTACAATAGAATTGAAATCTCCTCGAAATCTATATAGCTACTTGTAAAAGGATAATTAGAAGGCATAAGGGTATAAGGGCGTAAGGTTATTATAAAAGAAGTTATTAGTAATTTATTATTAAAAGAGTTAATATAAGGTAGATATACTAGTTACTATAGTAATAAGAGGTTTAAGTTTAGATTAATTAGAAGCTAGTTATAATAGCTATTAGGGGGATAAAAAGGCTAAGGTTATCCTTCAGGAGGCAATAAATCTACTAATAGTTATAGTAGAAAGCTAGGTATTATCCCCTCCCAATTAAATTATTAATAAAGAATATTTAGTTAAAATACAACAAACTAATTTAGTTCCTTTTACTCTATACTTAGGATAGTATCTAAGCTCTTTACCCTATATAGAGATTTAACTATAAGCTTTACTTAATAATAGTATTTATATCAATACTAACTTATAGCTAATTGAAATAATAATAAAATTACTTTTTATTATATATAATTATAGTCCTAGCTTTAATATTTAACTTTATTGTAATAGAAAGCTCTATAGTTCTAAGTTATATTAAAAGTCTTTAATCTGTTTAAAGTTATATACCTCTCGGGAACTATTTAAAAGAAGCTATACCTAGTGGTTAGCTCTTACCCCATAAATCTTATAAACACTACTAATACTGAGAAACTGCTTCAATAATAGAAACCTTAAGTAGTAAGTATAGTTAGTTGATATTATTACTAATAAATATGGAAAGTATAAATATATATCTATTATAATTACTCTTTAAAGAATTATTATAAGTTGTTATATAATGCTAAGTACTAGTTAGCTATTAGTATTTACTACTAGTTATTAATAGTCACTAGTTACTAATAATTAAAAATAAGAGCTAATAGCTAGTAGTAATTCTAATACTTAGTTTAGATAACTAGAAATTCTATAACTACTAAATATACATACTTGCTAAACAATTGAAAGTTATTATTCTGACTATAAAATAGTAAAAGCTAGCTATATATCAAACTATTATATCAAGTAGGTAAAGACTTCATAGTAATAGTTAGAGAAAGCTTTATTAAAATTAAGGTTTCATATATATAACTAAAAGTAGTTATTCAGGTTATAGGGGCAAGACTCTTCTTGAACTTTTTGAAATTAGGATAAAATGAAGTATTAAAAGCTAGGTGTTCTATAACTTATCATTTTTCTATACTTCTTATACTAGATTTGAAATCCTATCAAAAGTATTATAACTATTTATATAAAGAGAAATATTGAATAAATATTATAATACTTACTTGGAACCCCTATAACTAAAGCTATTAGTGTATTAGATTATATTCTAATAAAACTATCCTAAAAGCTATAATTATCAAGTAGCTTATAAAAATTTAAAGAATAATTATCTAGCTATACTATTAATTACTCAATTATACTAAAAAGCCTTAGAGGCTAAGTATGAACTAGATAATACTCTAATATTAATATATTATTACAATACTAGTAATTAGATATTTGAGAATATTATAGTAATATAATTATAAAGTTTTGAAAAACTATTAAGTAATACTAGAAATATATATATTTATATAACCTTCATTTATATTCCAACTATATTTAATATATTGTAATTGCTTACTAATAAACTCAAGTTAAATCCTACTATACTTATACAGAGATTATAAATTAGTTTATATTAATAATAGAGAACCTTTATATTAGTAATATGAAGTCTTATCTTAAGGGTAAGTAAAGTTTAGTAAAGACCTTAAAGCTATAGATATTAAGTTTATAATAAATCTTCGAATTGAATACTTATAATTATTAGAATAAATAGATAGATAGGTAAATTAATAGATAGGTTATTACTATAAATAACTGTAAGATTAAGAGGAATATAATATAATAAAAGTAGTTTTCTTAATATCGAGACTGGATTAAAATATTCTTAATAATAATAGTTAAATAGAGAAAGAAATGGTAATTTAATTAGTAGTACAATTAACTATTTCTAACTATTATTCATAGAGATATTAAGATTCTTATATAGAGGGTTTATTTTCGAATTCTAGCTATACTACTGGAGTTCTTACTATAGCTAGAGTATATAGGTTATAATAGTTATAATATATAAAGTATTATAACTATAGTATATATATCTTAATATAATATATAAGCTACTATAGCTATAGTATATAATATATTATAATTATAGCCTATAGGCTAAAGTATAATTTATATTATAATATAGCTATAGCGTATTAGTTACTATTGCTATAACGCATAAGGTACTATAATTATAGTATCTATAGTTTAAACTACTTCTAGTATCTTATAAAAGAATAAACCTCTATATATTTACTTTATTTACTTAAGAACTACTAGGAGTAAAAAGGTCAAATAAGTATATATTTATAAAGCGACCTTTATACAATTTATCTTCATAGAAATATCGTAGAGCATCTTATTATTTATATTAGAATAATAGAAATAGAAGTTCCTTATATATTAGAGTAAATCTAATATCTCTCTATAAGGTATATTTCATTAGTACATTGTAGAATAAATAGATAGGCAGGTAAATTCATACTTAAGTTATAACTTTAGAAAACTGTGATATTACTATAATACCATAATACTAATTACTAGATACTTTAGAATATGATAATAGTATAATCATAAGGGTTTTAAAAACTATCTAATTAGACTAAGAATACTTATATTAATATAAACTTTACTATTATATTAGCTATATTTAATTATTAATATTATTCGCTAATAGGAACTAGCTAAGTCTTATCATATTTATATAGAAATTATAAATTAGCTTATATTAAGAATATAAAATCTCGTCTTGAGAATAAAGAAGACTAAGTTAATAAAAACATCAGAATTATAGATATGATAATCGTAATAAATATTCAAATAGAATACCTATAGTTAGTAGTAATTAAATATCTCCAGATACTCAAATCATATATAGCTATAAAAGCATAAAGGCATAAAGGCGTAAAGTTATCGCAGAAAGAGTTACCACTTATTTACTAGCTATAACTACAAGGGATTTAACTTTAGATTAACTAGAGGCCAGTTATATAGTAGGGGTATGGGAAGGCTGAAGTCATACCTCAGGAAATAATATATCTACTAAAAATTATAATAGAAAACAAACTATCAGCCCTCCTATAATATATAATATATTATAATTAAAGTATATAAGTTAAAACATAGTACATACTATAATATAATTATAACATATTACCTACTATAGCTATAACGTATAAAGTATTATAATTATAAAATATATAGCTTAAAGTATTTCTAGTATTTTATAAAGAAATAAACTTCTATATTTACCTTATTTATTCAAAAACAACTAGGAGTAAAAGGGCAAAATAAGTATATATTTATAAAGCGATCCTTGTACAATTTATTCAAATAGAAGTATTATAGGACTCCTTGTTACTTCTATGAGAAGGATAGAAATAGAGGTTTCTTATATATAGGAATAAATCTAATATCCCCCCTTAAGGTATATATTACTAGTATATAGTTAACTTATATAGGAACTCATAGGACGTAGTAATAAGTAAAAAAAGAAAAACTATTTAAAGTCCCAAAATCTAAAAGTTATTAAACGTAAAAAAAGCAATTTTAAGATATTATATCTTAAAGTTTAGTTAAGATACACTTAAACTTTACTAAGTCTAATAATTTAATGGAAATATTAGTTATATTATCTTCTATATATTCACATGATATGTAAAGATATTTGAATTTCTTATAAAATTTCTTATGAAGTAGTATTTTATATCTATATATTTTACTTTTCTTTATAAGACTTGGGATTTTCAACTAGTACTTTTGCTATGAAATATCTATGGATATGTTAGGTTTTTTAACTTTAAATAACTTTCATCTTAAATTTATATCATTATAACTGTAAGATAAATAAGCTATTATCTTATAAAGATTCAATAGAGCTATATATTTAGCTTTATAGATAAATAAAAGTACTATTCTTCATTTTATAATAGAATAACTTACAATATTACTATTTGTTCCTAAATAGAAAATATAAAAAGATGTAGATTTTCCATTATTTGGATTCCTTACTTAATTTAAAGTGACATATTTCATAATATTCTTGACAGAAGATATATCTTTATAATTTTAAGTAAATCTTTATTCTTTAATATTATTTGAATAACTCTATATGTAATCAAACCCTTAGAAACAGATTATATCAAAATTATAAGTAAATACATGATAGACTATTACTATAAAACTAATATTAAGCCTTTTCTTAAAAGCTAAATATAATAGAATTCCTATTTCTTATTGAAACTTTATAATATTGGATTTTAAAGTTCTTTCTTTATTTTTAAATAATTTGAGATTATTATCTATATGAGTTTTAGATTTATAAATAGTTTCATTTTTATATTTTTTAATATTCTTCTTAGTGTATTTTATTTAATTCATAATAATTATTTTTTTTCTACCTATAGATAAATTATGACCAAGAGAGATAGAAAGTTTTCCTAAGTTTCGAAGTCTTTTTTTCTGTTTTAAAGAGCTATATATATCATTAGCTGTTTTGTCTTTATTTCTAATGAGTAATCGTTTATCAATATAGTAAGCTATAATAACTATATAGAGTTTTTTATTTAAAATAGATTTTATTTTATCACAAAGAGAAATAATAAATCTTATTAAATAGAGAATATTCTTTATATTATTATATTAAAGTTGAAGATTTCATTTCAAATTATATAATACTTTATTTGATAAATAGATAAAAGTATACTCTTCATTATTTATATAAGTATTTATATTTATACTTATTCTAAAGTCTTCAGACTTCTTCTTCATATTAAAATAAAGTCTAATTAGTGAATAAATATATATAAATTTATCGATATTAGTATAAATGAATAGTATAGTTATATCATATTATATTCATATCTATTCTAAATAAATAGAAAGTATTATTTCATATTTCTTACTGTTAGGCCTAAAAGTAATATTAAAAGTTTCTAAATAATAACATCTAAATATTAATTATAATTTTAAGTTACCTATCTAGCCTTATATATAATTCCTTTAGTTATACTATTTATTGTTAATCTATAAACCTATTTACTGCTTAGAATCTTCATATCTTTAATATTAATAGTAGATAGAAGTATCATTCTCCAACTATTTATAGATTTTATTTATTCTATTTCCTTTTCTATAGCTAGAATTTAATTTCTATGTTTAAGAGGTTTAAATATTTGAATACAGAAATAAGTTCTTCTATCCCATTAACTAGTAAAGTATTAAAAGCTTAATGATTCTTATTAGTATTTGTATATAATTCTAAATAGGTGTTTACATTAGAATAATTTAAAATAATAAAGAAGTCGCTTTCTTTATAAGGGTTATAGTCCTTTTAGCTTTATCTAATATAATAAGTAACTTCATAAATAGGTTAGGCTTTCTCTAAATCTTATTATTATTTTCTATATTTCCTTCTAATATTTTGTTATTCTTAATTACTTTAATATTTGAATTTTCTTCTAGAATTATTATAGATATTCTTTACAACTCAGTAGTAAGATCTATCAAAGAGTTATTATTATTATTGTTTTTTTAATGTATATGAGAAATAGATGTTTCTAAGTTTAGAATAAGATTATTTTCAAGTTGACTAGACTTATAATTATTAGAATTCGTTTCTAAATTCATAGATAAAAATAGCTCTTTTTCTTAAGTATAAAATGTCTTTTCTAGAATTCTTATATTTCTAGATTATATAGCTCTCTTTTTATTAAAGTCCCAAATTTTATAATTATTATATCTATAAGATATAATAATATTTTTATAAACTCTTATATTTAATTACTTAGTATTAGGATTTTTATTTTTATAATTATAGAAACTACCCTATACCTTAATATTATTAATATTAAGTTTTACTTAATTCTTAAATCTATAAAAGGTCTTGAAATCTATAGAACTATAAGGAGTTCTATTATATATGTATAGAAACTATTGAAATATCCCCTTATAAGTAAGAAGGTAAATTTAAGCAATAAACTAGAATTCTAATCTTATCAATTGTAAGTCTTGTTACTATTTCTATTAAACTATTAAGCCTATAAGTCAAAAGAGGTCTAGTATTGTAAATAATATCAGAATAAGTATAAATATCTTTTATTCTTTTATTAATAAACTTATTACTTCTATCAATATTAAATTCTTTTATTTTTCTTTTATTATTATTACTATTTATTAACTCCTTGGAGTGAATAAAGATTTTTAAAACTTCCTTAGCTTATTTAGTCTTTAATAAAGATTCCTAAGTGAACCAAGCTGATTTATTAATAAATAGAATAAATATATGAACTGTATTAGATATTCTAAAAAATATAAATCTGTATAGATCTGAGTTAATATAATCTAAATATTAAAGATTTTGTTTTTATTTTGTATTCTATTTACTCATATTATTAATAAAACTTCTTCTGATATAGGGTTTAAAAATAGGAAGAATATGTATTTTATTTATTCTCTGAGATACATTGAAAATATTATCTTTCAAACTATTCATAAGTTTTATGTTGGTATAATCTAAATAGTTCTATAAAAGTTAAATATTCTATAATGCAATAATAGAAAGAATAATATCCTTTTATAAATCAGAAATATTAAATTTATATAAATTATCTATTTTCAAATTCTACTATTAATATAGAATTCTTTTCTATGTTATACAATATAGATTTCTTTATATTAACTATGGATTCGAAAATATAATAAACTTCTTTCAATATAAAGGTTTGATCTTTTAAAGATAATTTTAAATCTCTTATTATTTTAATCATAAAATATAAAATAGGCTTCCTATTTAATTTATTTTAGAATTAGGTTTATATCTAATAAAATAGATCTATCTTTAATTATATGAATAGTAATAGTTATATCTAAATAAAAATAAATATGTTTATAATTCTCTCTTTCAATTAAGTTCTTAGAATTCCTAATGATTTATTGATTTATTAAAAACCTAGAGCTTTATTATTATTATTATTTCTTTTTGTATAGAATCTTGAAATAATCCTTCCATTTCTTCAAATATTTTGTTTCCTTAGAAAATATACTAAGATTTATATCCTTAGAAATAACTTCTTCAAATTTAAGACTTTCTTTATCTTCTAATAATTCGTCTTCTAATTCGTTATTTTCTTTAGTTCTAGCTGAAGTAATATTAACTGATTTTAGATTCTTCTTTTTAACTTCTTTCTCATTTTTATAACTATTCTTATAGGAATATTTTTCTATTAATTCAGAGGTTCTTTTAGATACAGATAGGTAGAACTTTCTTTCATATAATTATTTTCTTTATATCTTTAATAAAAGATATTGTTTATTTTTTTATATAATTATTTAATTATTTTATGATTCTTTTTGTAAATAGTTTTAATATAGTTAATTCAATTATTAATTCTTTTGTCAACTTATTTAATATGATGAAATAGATATAGCTATATAGGTTATTAAATTAGGGGACAGGCTATATCTTAAAATAACTTTAAGTTTAAATATCCTGCATATCCTATATTTCAGTAGTAATAATATAAGCTATTCTACTTCCTCATATACTTTGTATATAATGCCTAGAAGCCTCTTTAGATAGCTTCTTTTTAATTTCTTATAGTTATAAGCCTAGCTTTTAGTATCTTCAAATACCCAAACCCCTCTTTTACTATTTGAATAGTCTATAAAGATAGTGATAACTTTTTTTATCAAAATCTAAGATAGCCTATATATATAACAATCTTTTTATTCAATCCTTCCTTTTGAGTAATTTATCTTGAGGCACCCCTATATATTCCTTTCGAATATATACGCATTACTACCTATCTTAAGGCGTTTCTATATATCTCTTTAGATATATACGTAGTACTATCTATCTCGAGGTATCACTACATATTTCTTTTAGTATTAATAATATCAACTTCCTAAGGGTGCCCTCGTCGCGCCCTTACTATTATTATGCTATTAGGCTGGCTACTTCTCCTTCTTTTGATTTTAGTTTATTTTATTTCTTTGCCCTACCCTATATACAGATTAATTATTATTTGAAATAGTATTCCTTTAGCAATAATAGACTTAGCTTATAATAGTCAAAAAGATCTAAATATTAATAGTAGTTATATTAAAGGCCTTTAATTTATTTAAAGTTATAAGCCTCTCAGGACTCTTTAAAGGAAGCTATACCTGGTAGTTAGCTCTTACTCTATTTACCCTATAGATACTAATAATACTAAGAAACTGTTTTAATAGAGAAAACCTTAAAAGGTAAATAATATAATTAGTGAATATAATAGCTAATAAAGAGGAAAGATATACTTATATCTATTATAATTACTCTTAAAAAGATTATAATAAGTTATTATATAATACCTACTACTAACTAGGATTACTTATTACTAATTATTCATAATTATTAGCTATAGATAATTATTAGTAAAGATTAATAGTTAGTAGTAGTTACTATACTTAGTTTATATAATTAGAAAGTCTATAACTACTAGTTATACTTACTTACTACAAGATTCAAACTTACTACTCTTACTATAAAATGGTAAAAGCTAGCTAGATATTAAACTACTACATCAAGTAAGTAATCTGAATATTACTTTTATATATAGTAATGATATTTAATATATCTAGGGAGGTCGAAAAGGCTAGAGAGTTTATATAATAGGCTAATTCAATTAGTTTATAAAGTGAAGTCGATATTTTAAATATCATTTAAACTATATACTTAAAATAGTAAAGATCTGACTTTAAAAGAGATTAATCCTAATAGTCTGAAAAGAATTAAAAGTCTATCTTTTTATTATAACTTTAATAATAAGTAGCTAATATTCTAATAATAAGTTACTATTTGAAATATACTTTCTAGACTATTATTAGAATAGGCTTTATATATAAAGTATAGGTTGCCTAAAAGCTAGACTTTAGCTTTTACTAGACTTTAATTATTATTAAGAGTAAAATACTTAGAGTGGCGCTTTTATACACATAGTAGGATAGGATATATAAGGTATAAGGATTATAGTAAGTGGGAAGTATTTTCAAAAGAATAGGGTAAATTTCATAATCTCATTTAACTTAATAGCTATATTTTATATAGCATATTTTTGGTAAGTATACTCTTAAGCCTACTATATTTTCATTTTGAGTAGCTATATATCTATAAAGTAAATAAGAAGGTAGTAATATCTTATATAATACTACAGATATTCCTAAGGCTATATTCAGAATCTTCCCACAGTTTAAAATGTTAAAAGAGGTAGGAGAGGCTATTTTGAGATAGTAGAAACTATTTGGGATTAGTTACTTTTATATATATAGCTAGCTTTGGGTATAGCTATAGCTTTAAGAAGGCTTGAGAGCTTTATTACTTTCGCCTTATAGCTGGAAAACCCTATTGCTTTTACTTTAGAACAATTATTTAAATGTATTTGACATATTTAAATACTTTTTATATTTAGAATTACTAGGAACAGCTTTCTCTAGCGGTCGACTATGTCTAATACTTAGGAAGTTGTATAATACAATAGATATAGCTATATAGGTTATAAAACTAGGCTATGGGCTATCTCTTAAAGTAATATCTTAAAAGTTTAAATATCCTATATATTCTATATTTTAGTAATAACAATACAAGCTATTTTGCTTCTTTATATAGCCTCTATATAATACTTAGAAACCTTCTTAAGTAGCTTCTTTATGATGTCTCATATTTAATAAGTCAAGAAATAGAAAATATGAAATATAAATTTCTTTATTAAATTTAATATTATACATTGTAAAAATAACAAAATCTTTATAGTTAGAATTAATGTTATGTAAAGTTTGTCTTATAATTATCTTCTTGAACAATTCTAATGTATTATAAAATAAATTATTAGTTAGTTTTTTAATTTTATTTAGAGATTCTTTTATCTTATGAAAAACACTCAAAATTATATTAAAAAAGCCGTTGTAAATTAAGAGTTCACTAATAAATCCCAAGGATTTATAGAATTCTTATAAATATATTAAGATGGTGTGTTATGTATTCAGCCCCCTACCTAGTAGGTAGCCTTTATATAACGCCTAGTATAAAATCTCTAAAATAAAACAGAACCTAGTAACATACTATAGCCTATACGTATCTCTATAGGTAAATATAGTAAAAAGGACTTAGTAGTACAGCATTTGGTTTAAACCTAGTCCTAACCCAGAAATATATAGGTAACATAAGGTGACGGAGTGACAATAGTTAAAAGTTATTCATAGTATCTTTGATAATTTAAAGAGACCTACTCTTATAATATAATTATATAACATTTAAAGCTTGCTTATTTCTAGTTTTAGTTTTAAAAACAATAGGTTTAGCAATATGTATAGAAATATCTTTATTAATAAGTAAAGTTTTAATATAAATAGACCAGACTTAATAGTTGTTACTTCCTATAGATTTAAATTTAAAATAGTAATCTGTTTAAAATTACTTGTTTTATTAAAATAGAATAAAATATTAAAATATTATTTTACAAGAGGGGTTTCTAAAAAGATATAAAAGCTTTAGGATATATAATATATAACAGTATTATACGTTCTAAAAAGGTAAAGATTAAAGTTTGAAATCCTTTTTTTCTATTTAAAATAGAAATTTAACTTACAGAACGAATCTAAAAATCAGAAATGTAAATCTTCATATTTTCCTTCTCTTCTTTAAAAAGTTCAATTTTTCCTCTCTTATAAAACAAATTTAAAATTCAATTAAGATCTGAGATAAAGAAAGTTAATTTTCTCTATATATTAATCTTTTTACTATTAGAATAATTTGAAATTAAAAAGAAAATAAATTAAAAACTAAACTAAAAAACATAGTTAATTCAGAATAAACCTCAAATATCTAAAGAATGAAAAGGAGTTGAAATGAATGGAGAAATTGGATTTTTAAATATTAAAGTAGCTTGTTGAATAAAATTGATTCTTTTATAAAAGTAAAATAATTCTAATAAGATATTGAGTTTCTGTAAAGATAGTATAAAGGTAGAGATTTCTATAGACTTTATTATAATATTTAACTTCTATATATAAATAAGAAAAGTAATCTTTTAAAGAATAAGATATAGATTCTTCAGATTGAGAAGAATTAGGCTTATGATTTATTAGAATAAATGGATAGGTAGATATTCATAGTTAGATTATTACTATAGATAATTAGAAAACTAAAAGACATATAATATAATAAAAGTAGTCTTCTTAATATAGAGACTTGATTAAAATACTCTTAATAATAATAACTAAATAGAGACAGAAATAGTAATCCATTACATAGGATAATTAACTATTTCTAACTATTCACTTTAGAGATATTGAAATTCTTATATAGAAGGTCTATTTAAAGTGCTCTCTATATTATTAGAATTCTAGGTGAACATATTATATATTAGTTACTATAGCTATAATATATGGGGTGTTATAACTAAAGTATATATATCTTAAAATAGTATATAAGTTATTATAACTATAGTATATAATATATTATAATTACAATATATAAGTTGAAGTATAGTATATATTATAGTATAGCTATAGCATATTAGTACTATAGCTATAGTATATAAGGTGTTATAATTATAGTATATATAGCTTGAACTACTGCTAGTATTCTATAAAAGAATAAACTTCTATACATTTACCTGATTTACTTAAGAACTACTAGGGGTAAAAAGGTAAAATAAGAATGTCTTTATAGAGCGATTCTTATACGACTTATTCATATAGAAATATTATATGACTTCTTACTACCTCCCCTAGAATAATAGAAATAGAATTTTATATATTAGACTAAATCTAATATTGAATAATAGTAATGAAATATCTTAAGATGTTTAAATTATATATAATTATAAAGGTATAAGAGTATAAAGGTAAAGGGTATACAAGTATAAGGTTATTACGGAAAGAGTTATTAGTTATTCATTTTTAAAACATTTCTATAAAGTAAGTATAATAGCTATTATAATTATAGCGAGTTTAGTTCAAGATTAACTAGGGGTTTATTATATTAGTTAGTAGAGGGTAGGAGGCTTATAGTAATACTTCAGGGAGTAATATATGTACTAATAGTTCTAGTAGAAAGTGAGCTATTAGTCCTTCTTATATAACAAACTAAAATTAAAATATATTGAAAACTTTAATAATTAAAGAAATAGATAAAGAGATATATAAAATATATCTACTAGAGTAAGAATACTACATATATAGTATATTGCCTATTTCTATACTTAAAATATAAATAGAATGATAAAACAATACTAATTACTAAACTATTCTTTCTAAACCAGAAGGTGACTTTATAGAATAAGAAATAGAAGATATTATAGGAAAATCAAGCAATAGAGATAATGAATACTTCTTTATAACATAAATGAACTAGTTTATAGAATACAATATATAGTGGATTATAGTAAGCCTGAGTAATATAGAATAAGTTATTCAGAGATTTGAAGCATAAATAATCTAACAAAATAGGAAATAGGATAATTAGTATAATGTTAATATTAAAGGCTTAGTAATAATAGATTAAAAGAGGGACAAATAGTTTCAATTGATTATTTAAGTATTTTAAAGTATTACTCTAAAAGGTTTATCTCTAAACTAGAAAATGATAGTTGAAGTATTATTCTAGGATATATATATTTGAATTAGAAACGCTTGTGTACCTTCGTAATAAATTAATTAGTATATATGAAGAAAGGTAATCTTCATACCTAGACCTAAAATATATCTTTATAGAACAGTTCCCAATTTCCTTCATAAAACTAATAGGAATAATAGGTATCATAGGAATAAGAAGTACTATGAGAATAATAAGTACTATAAGAATAATAAGTACTATAAATATAATAAGTCTAATAAGTATGATAAATATTATAAATCCAATAAGTATTATAAATATAATAAGTACTATAAATATAATAAGTATTATATATAATAAGTATTATAAATGTTATAAATATTATAAATATAATGGGTATTGTAAATATAATAAATATTATAAATTTAATAAATATTATAAATTTGATAAATATTATAAATATTATAAATACAATGAGTACAAATAATATGAAAGTATAGTAGTTTTCTTAATAAAAAAAGCTTTCTTTATAATCGTAGTTTTCTTAGTTAGAATAGTTTTCTTAGAAATAGTAATTCTAGAAATAATAGACTTTTGAGTAATAAACTAATAGCTACTAGATATAGAAACTATAAGAGTAAATATAATAATATCTAAATAAATCTTATATTTCGTAGTAAGGGATTTCTCTTTTTAAGTATTATAATTTTTCTTCAATAATAGCTAAAAGCTTAACGAGGAAAAGTATAATAGTATAATATAAGTTTCTTTAGGCTATAGAACTTCAACTAAATAAGCTAACTAATAGTAGCTATAAAAGGGCTTTTATCTTATAGTAACCTCAAGCTACTAGATTATATGATATATAATAATCCTAATTATTCTTACTCTCTATATAGACTATAAGGTATATATCTTTATAACTATCCCCTTTTTACAAGCCTTAGCCTCCAAAACCTATAAATACTATATAGCTACCTTTGAAAATTAGTTTTACTAACTAATTACTAACTATTTAGCAATTTGAATAATAATTAAAATAAGTAAATAACAATTAAAATAAGTAAATAACAATTAAAATAAGTAAATAACAATTAGAATAATAATCAGAATAATGGAATAACAATTAAAAGAATAATCTAAATAATGGAATAACAATGAAAATAATAATCCAATTATAAGAAAAACTCTTTAAATACAAATTAGCATATCTAAGCTTATTCTATAACTAATCGAACAATAAATCACCTAATAACAGATCAAACTAATTAAAATATTTTTTAAATATAAATTAAAATATCCCACTTTATCCTATTATACTAAAAGCTCTGTAAAGCTTCTTCTAATAGTGAAACACTGATACATATACTAACAATATTACTCTAATATACTATATTATTAACTTCTAGTAAAAGCCCCTTTAGAATACTCTTAGTATACTTTTAAGAATACCTTATATATAATACGCATACTAATCTCTCAAAGTTAACTATAGCAATAGCCTTTTGAAAAAAAACCCCTTATAATACCCTTAGCTAAATTAGCCCCCCGATATACTTTAATACTATATTTGTAGTAATATTCTCAGAATAGCTAAACCTTCTTCTAGAATTCTTCATGAATTACCCCCTAATATACCTTGAGTATTATGATTTCTAATAATATTTTCAGAATAGTAAAACCTTATAGATTAATCTTTCTAACTATACTTTATATAGTATTTATAATAATAGTAAATAGCTATAATATAACCCAACTCACTATATATTTCGTATAAGAACTAAATTTTAAAGTATAGCTACTTGAGAATTCCCTCTAGAATATCCCTATCATGATAATTAAATACTAAGCCTTCGTTAAAATTATAACTAATAGCCCTCTTAATACTAAATATAGCCCTCTTTTCAATACTATTAAAAACCTTCTTTTAGAACTATTAGAATAGATAGATAAGTAGGTAAATCGATAGTTACGTTATTACTATAGATAACTATGAAATTAGGAGAAATATAATATAATAAAAGTAGTTTTCTCAATATGAGGAATTATTTAAAATATTCGTAATAATAGTAGTTAAATAGAAGAAGGAATAGTAATATAATTAATAGTATAATTCATTATTTCTAATTATTATTTATAGAGATATTAAGGTTCTTATATAGAGGGTTTATTTTAGAATTCCAGGTATACTACTAGAGTTCCAGCTATATTACTAGAATTCTAGTTATAATTATAGTATATAGAATATTATAATTAAAGTATATAAAGCGTTATAACTATAGTATATATATTTTAATATAATATATAAGCTACTATTACTACAATATATAACATACTATAACTATATCGTATAAGTAAAAGTATAATATATACTATAGTATAACTATAGTATATGAGCTACTATAGCTATAGCGTATAAGGCGCTATAACTATAGCATATATAGTTTGAACTACTTCTAATATCCTACAAAAAAGTAAACCTCTATATTTTTACCTTATTTACTTAAGGACTACAAGGGGCAAAAAGATAAAATAAGTATACATCTATAGAGCGATCTTTATATGATTTATTTATGTAAAGAAATTGTACAAGTTCTTATTACTTCTATTAGAATACTAGAAATAGAAGTGTTTTATATATTAAAATAAATCTAATATCTCCCTATAAAGTATATATTATCAGTATATAGCTTACTTGTATAAAGATTCGTTAAACTCAAAGAAAGGTAAAAAGAAAAAAAATATATAAAGTTATAAAATTTAAAAGTTATAAAAAGTAAAAAAGGAAAGACTTCTGAAATATTCTTTCTTAAAGTTTAGATAGAGTTTATTTAAATTCTTTTAAGTCTAAAGACTTAATTAAAATATTAGTCATATTATTTTCTATATTTATATAATATATAAAGATATTTTTATTTCTATTAAAACTTCTTATAAAGTAATATCTTATATCTAAATATTTTGTTTTTCTATAGAACTTAGGATTTTTAGCTAGCATTTATACTGCTAAATTATCTATAAAGATTTTAGGTTTTTTAATTTTAGATAATCTTAATCTTAAATTTATATAATTAGAATTATAATATAAATAAGTTGTTCTTATAGGCATCTGATAAAGTTATATATTTAGCTTTACAAGTAGATAAAACTACTATTTTTAGTTTTATAGTAAACTAATTTGTAATATTATTATTTCTTTTTATATAGAAAATATAAGAAGAAGTGAATTTTCTATTACTTAGATTCCTTATTTAACTTAAATCAGTATATATTTTACAATATTTCTAATAGAAGATTTATCTTTATAGTTATAAGTAAATCTATATTCTCTATTATTATTAAAATAGCACTTTTTTTGGTTAGGGTTAAAAAGTGATTTTTATCTAGATTATAAGTAAATCGCGAATAGGCTATTATTATAAAAGTAATATTAAGCTTTACTTTTAGAGTTCAATATAATAGAGCTCCTATTTCCTATTAAAATTTCAAAATATCTTCTTTTAAAACCTTTTCTTTATCTTTAATTAACTTGAGATTATTATTTATAAGAGTTTTTATTTATAAATAGGTTTCTCTTATATTCTTTATTAATTCTCTTAGTATATTTATTCTAATTAATAGTTATTCTTGTTTCTTTTTAGTTTATAGATAAATTATAATTAAGAAAGGTAGAAAGTCTTCCCAAGTTCTGAATTTTTATTTTCTATTTTAAAGAATTATATATATAATTAGCTATCCTTTTATTATTAGGAGTTAGTAATATATTATTTAAGTGGTAAGCTAAAGTAGCTATATATGGTTCTTTATTTAAAATAAAAATTGTTTTATTATAAGAAGGAATAATAAATCCTATGAAATAAAGAATATTCTTTTGATAATTATATTAAAGTTGAGGACTCTATTTCATACTATATAATGCTTTATTTAATAAATAAATGAAGATTTTTGAAACTTCTTTGGCTAACTTGGTTTTTAATAAAAGTCTCTAAGTAAACCTCGTTGATTTATTAATAAATGGAATAACTCTATTAAATCTATTATATATTATAGGAGCTATAAGTCTATCTATATCTAAACGAATATAATCTACATATTAAAGATTGTCTTTCTGCTTTTTATTATTTTTATTAATATTATCTATAAAGCTTCTTTCAATGTAAGTTTTATAAATAGAAAGAGTATTTATTTTATTTATTTTATAAGATAAATTTAAATTATTATCTTTTGAATTATTTATTACTTTTATATTAATATTTTCGGAGTTGTAGCTATTTAGCTTTTACTCATATAAATCCTAATAACCCGTTTTAGGTATTTAAGGGCTTGAGTATTTACTATTACTCTTATAACCCTATGTTTTCTATTTATTATAGAAAATCAATTATTAGAGTTAAGGTTATACTACCTTAGTTATTTATACTCTAAATTGATCAAACTATATTATTAGTATATTTAGTAAATAGACCACTTAGTAGCCTGAGTATAATAGAGCTGAAAGCTCTATATGATATAAGGTTAACCTTTCTAAAAATAAACTCTATTTAGATATTAATACTATGAAGTTCCCCACTTCCTGTAGAATCGAAACTTCCCATTATTATTACTATTTATATTAATACTAATACTATTTTTAGATACTACTCTAAATAACTTATTCTTTAATAATTAAGAGTTATTAATTCTTCTTTACTTTTTACTAATTATTTATTACTAGTTTAACAAGTTATAAGCCTAGCTTTATATCAACTTCTCTCTTTATATTATATTTCTATCTATATCTATTATTAATATCAATATCTATATTTTTATTAATACCTATTCAGATTGTACTAAAAACTATATTAACTAATTCTAAGCCTTTCTATATCTATTTATTTATATAAAACTTCTTTTAACTATTTTTATAAAACTCTATAGCTTATTCTTTTTATATTTATTTCAACTAACTAATCAACTCTTCTTATTAATTAATTAGTTTAATATTAGATAAATCTATAAAGGGATTATACTAGTTAGAATAGTAAGCTTATTATTAAGCTAATAAAAGAAATACTTAAGTAGTTGAAGCTGAAAGTCTCTTATATTTTAAATCTATTAAGACCTTTTATAACCTAGCTTTTACGTCTACTAAGATCTTTTATAAACTAACTCTTAGGTCTATTAAAATCTTTATAAATTAGAATCTTAAGTCTATTAAAACTTTTATAAATCAGACCTTTAAGTTATTTCTAACCTTTATAAAAAGATATTTCGTATAAGATTGAGACTTTAGATTATTATAAATTATAGGACTATTAATCTATCAATCAACTATTAAATTACACTATTATTAATTCTTTAATTAATAAAAGTTTATTAGAGTTAGACTTTAAGTATTTTAATTCTAATTTAGGATTTTAATTAACTCTTTATTAAATAACTACTTTACTTTCTTAAGTTGTTATCTCAGAATATAGGTAACTCTAAATTATATGTTATTCCTAAGTTAAAAAGAACTTAGAATTATAGTATTTAGTCTATCTATATAAAAGCTTTACTTACTAGTAAAGATATCTTTATAGATTTAACTAAATCTATTTCTAGAAATAATATTAATAAGTATAATAAGGCTCTTAGTTATATATAGTTAAATTATAAAAATAGTCCTTTAAGAATTATTAGAAATAATATTAATACTTGTAATATATTTAGTTATTCAAAAGAAACTCTATAAACTAACTAGTTTTTCTAATAAGTTTCTTATTTATAAAAGGCTTTTTAATACTACGCTTAATAATTTTAAATCTATAGAAGAATATCTAAATAAGATAAAAGAACTTATTAATAATCTCTCTTATAATAAAGTCAAACTATCTAACTAAATTATTATTATTTATATTTTAAATAGTTTAGATAAAAGTTATAAAGGTTTTATTATTTTAGTTATTTAGAATCTTAGATCTAATAAGGACTTTTATAAGTTAGATTCTTTATTCTTTAATTTATTAGATAAATTCAGAAGGAAAACCTAGATTTCTTTAGTTAATTCTATAATTAAGAAGAAATTTAAAAATAAGGTTATTAAATAGTCTTTTCTTAAAATTGTTAAGATACTTTAGAAGAAATGGAAAGGCATTTTTATAACTACTATAAAAAAACTAATTATACTAAAGAAAACTATTTCAATCTTTATTTTAAAAAGATTTCTATTTGAATAAAATCTAAAGTTAATAAAAGACCTCCTAAGTCTTCTAAGAAGAAAAAGGAAAAAAAAAATAAGAACTTAGAATTAGTTAATATTACTTTAACTTAAGAAGAAATAGTTTAAGAGATCTCTAGTAATACAACTAAAGATCTTATATAATTTAATTTTAATATTAAAGAAACTAAAGAAGAAGAAGATAAAGAAAAAAATATTAAGTTTAAAAATATAACTCCAATTCAACGTTTTCTTAAAAAGTCTTTTACTAAAAAGACTTTAAATATTTTAATTTCTAAGAAGATTAAGTAACTTAGAAGTTCTATTAAATAGATTGAAACTATTTTATTCTTTATTAATATCAAAGCTACTATTCATATAGTTAAAGATTATAATCCTTTAATTAATAAAACTAAGACTCTTTTATTTATTAAGTAGGAAACTACCAAAAAGATTACTTCAACTATAAAACGTAATTTAAAGATTATCTTAAATAATATTAAATATCTTTTATATAATATTTATTATATACTACAACTAAGTATTAATTTATTAAGTTAATTTAAATTTAATTTAATAAGAATATTATGTATCTTTTTTAATAAATCTATATTATATAATATTAAATGGGATAAACTTTTATTTATAGGAATTAAAATTGATAATTTCTATAAGTTTAAAATTCCTATATAACTAAAGTAATTAATTCTTTATATTAATGTTGCTAATATTAATAATTTGAAATTATAATATAATAGAATGGGTTATACTAATAATATTATTAAGTTAATTAAGAATATAATAAATGATATTAGTTATAAGTATTCAAAAGGTAATAAACTATTTATTTGTAAAGTCTATTTTAAAGGTAAATTTACTAATAAAATTAATAGAGATTTAAATATTTTTAAGAAGTTTGAATATTTTAATTATATTAATTTAGACTTATATAGATTTGTTTTATTAGAAATTTATAATTACTATAAATACTTTATCTTATTTATAGATAAGTATAGTAGATTTATCTGGGGAAACTTATTAAGAAGTAAAAGTTCTAAAGAAGTTATCTTAGTTTTTAAAGAGTTTATTAATATAATTAAGAATAATAATAGTAATAAGAGAATGAAAGAAATTAATATAAATAGTAGTTTAAAGTTTTCTAATAATAGAATAAAAATTATTCATTTTAATAAAAGTATTATTTATAATATGAGATTACTTTATATTTATAAACTTAATAATTTAATTAAGAAGACTATAAGAACTATAGTTAATAAAACTAGAATTCTTTTCTATAATTTTAATTTGTTTTTATATTTTTAAAAGTTAGTTATATTAGTTTCTATTTATATTTATAATAGAATGTTTTATTCTTCTATCAAATTTAAAATTCTATATAAGTTGAAGAATAAGAAGAAACCTTTTATTAGTAATATAAAGATGTGGGATAGTATTTATTATTATAAGATTAAGAATAAGTATTCTAAGAAGTTTAATTTAAAAGTAAAAAAGGGTGTTGTAGTTATTTATAGCTATAATACCTATTTAGTTTGGGATTTTCAAGCTTGTAATACTATTTAGTCTAAAGATGGAAATATTCTTGAAAACTAGTTTAATTTTTAATAAAAAGAAGAGTTATCTATTTTTGATAATATTATAGCTACTAGGTTGAATTAATTTAGTAAAGAGAATAAATCTAATTAATTTAATTCTAATAATTCTTCTTAGAATCTAGTTACTATTAAATCTAGTAGAGTTTATAATTCTACTAAAAATACTAGTTGTTTTCTTCTTTTTAATAAAGTTAATAATAATAATAGTAATTTAGATCTTTCTTCTAATGAAGAATTAAGTGGCTTTTTTATAATTCGTCTTAATAGGGTTATAAATAGTAATAAGAACTTTAAAAAGTCTACTATTTCTATAGAGATTCCTTCTTTAAGTCTAGAAGTTAAAAAAGATTATAAATAGTATTTATATGAAGAGAGTATACTCTTTATAATTAAAGATTATTCTTCTTT